>CM060842.1:39567500-39785000 GCA_030762175.1 Metallyticus violacea
CATCAGACAAAGCATTACTGAAATTTTGACAAATGAATAGTAAATATTGTACTTACGAAGCTGTTGACAATGGAGTGTACATTAATACAAGCAACAAGTGGAAAAGTATACATTTTTTGTGTATCTTGTTGATGCTCCATATGGGATAATTTTCAAACCCTCAAAAAATCCCATACTTGTGAGAAAGAGAAATTTAATCAGAACTTTTCTAATCAGTTGACTCCCTCCAAAACTGCTATTAATGATTTGTTGCAAATTAAATTTTACTGGTTCACTGCAAAACAAAACAAAAATATATAAAGTAAATTTGTACAATTTCAACAGAAGAAAAATATTAGCAATGAAATCAGAAATTTACTGACCAAACCAAACGGTGTCAATCAGAAGTAAGTCTTCCTGATACATTGCTGGTATATCTGGGGGAGGATAACAATTCCAGTATTTTTTATTAATAAATAACTTAAGATCATACATACATTTTAAGAAGTGGAGTTGAAATATAGGCCGAGCTGGGAATGGCATTCATAGTAACTGAGATGTAAAATGCTGCATGAATGGACATTGCTTATAACTAAATCCCATTATAACAGCAGGGTTGATACCAGACTTAGAGAAGTCCAAAATTATTGCCATCAAGGAAAAATCAACCTCATACAGCTAAACAAGCCAGAAATGATTTTGCAGTTGAAAATCAAGAAGAGAATAGACAGCTACTGTTGCTGCCAATTTATTAATTAATAATAGCAAAATTATTTATATGACAAATTTGGTATAAGCCACTTGTGTATAAAGCTGTTTCACCTTTTCCTGCTAAGTATATGCAGAAAAGCAGAAGAAAATCTTTATCCATGAGACTTAACTTAAATATGAGAAACCTGGTGTTAACTGTTTCACCTTAAATAATTAAATTGAATTTATTAATCATTGGCTTCTCTGTATATAAAAATTTATTTTTTGTTGGGACATCGAAGTCTAGATCTTTTTAAAAAAATATGAAGATAATTTATGAACTTATAGGTCCCAACAAAGACAACTTAGTCCAAAAGAATTTCATAAAATGTCCTTGAGAGCTACACCAAGTTCATTCAACCATCAACAGATTAAGAGTATTAAATCCACTGACCAGATAATTAAGAATATATTATAAATTTAGTTTTAATTTAATGATATACACTAATACATAAATACTAATAAACTTATACAGTAGTGTAGTTTCTAAATAATCTAGCACAATTCCATCTCAGGATCTGTATGTTAGATCCCTATGTCTGCACTAACCTTAAAACTCTTACTATATATTTTAAACTTGCTTCCCATTCAACCTCCTTTTCCAAATTCATTTTTCTTATACTCTTCGTAAATATATTACTGTTCTTTTACTTCTTGCCACTCTACAGTCAGCTAACATTTTTTTTGCTACATGTCCCAGTTTTGTTCCCAAATTTCCTCCCTCCAGCTTTCAATTTCCTTGCATTCCACTATGCAATGAAACATTACATCATACATAACACATTCTTCCATATTACTCCCCTTATAGCCTTTCAAAAACATTGCACCTGATCTCATTCCAGCAAAGCATTTTCACCCTCATTTTTTTTTAAAATTCTGGAAACTACTCCAAATCTATTTTTTAAAATCCTCCATCCCTACACCTCATTTCCCCCAGAACCCCACTACAGTCTGTTCTCCTTGCTGCTGTATATCCCCCCTTCCAAATTCTAGTTTTTTTCCCTCTTGTTATTTACTCTCCTTGATTTTCTCCATTGTCTTGAAATAATGTTCATTAAAGCGATGCAAATAAATCTATGAAAGCAAATTGTAAATATTTATATCTAAGAGTGACAAGTTATACATTAAACGTCAATGTACATTTTTCACAAGTAGACAGTTATCTTAGGTACCTCAAACTCTTATTTTTTTAAGATGGTAGCAGTTTATTATAGAATAATGTATTGTCCATAAACAATATTAACAATATTTTGTTCAATTTCAGTGTAAGCCTGAATGGAGGACAGCATTGCTACCAAATAGCACAGCATGGCTGACACTGCCGACTACAAGCCAAATTCACTTTAACTTAAAGTTTGACAATGTCCCAAGTTGCTAGTAAGTATATGCATATTAGATGAATTTCCTGTCTTCCCCCACAAAAAAATACCCCCTCTTTTTGCATGAGAAATTAAGAATTAACAATTAGTAGAAATCATTAATTTTCATTGTAAAGACTGTATTACTGTGCATAATGATTTGACAAGTAGTTGCCATAATACACTGGTTCAGTATTCTGCAGAATGAAGTTATGCTGTTCAATAAACACACACACAAAATATCAAACCTCTGGTATCTTGTCACCATTACAGCACATACTCTTTAAGCTGAAAATTGCAAAAATATATTTATCCTTAACCTTAATACAGGGATTACAGTTCTTCTTACTTAAGCTGACTTTTCTCAAACAATGAAATGTGATATTTATGATATATTTCAATTTACTGACAATGTGTTATTTGCTGTCTAATGCTTGGTTCTTGGCATTGAAGCCATTAGCATTCTTGCTTTCCAGTATTTTTCAGTAATGGATCCAGCAGGGTCTTTGCAGACTGGGAGTAGGGATAATTTCGTCTGCTTTATTGTTTTAGAGGATAATTTGCATTTAAGTAAATTCTTTTTTTGCTCAGATATTTAGCCAAATAATTGTTTTGTGATGAGCTTAAATCTTTCTATTGCAGTTTTGTGGAGTGCTTGAGGAATGGATTTTGGTTTTCTGATCATGGTATTCCAATTGCACAATATAGTGACTACAAAATGTGTATGGGAGAAAGCAAAGGATTTATGTCCATTTTCGTGACTTTTCAGGAGAAGTAAAAACTGTTTCTAGTGCTGTGTAACTGCACATTGCTCATGACATGTAAAATATAGATATGTTATTTGGGCAATGAATATCGTGTATGTTGAATTATGTAAGGTTTTTTAAAATGCTTCCAAAACTAATAATTAAAGAACTTGCATGAACATAAGCCCCTTTTCCACAAAATGTTTTGGAATTGTTTCCTATTTACTTTTGATTTTGGGGCAATATAAAGTGTCTGAAGCTTCAAAAAGTATTTATTGACTTCATCATGCCTATAAACATTGCACAGACTAATGACTGATAAATTAAACAATATTAATAAAACCATTTTAAGTAAATCATCAACATAAAACAAAATATTAAGAGTTATGTAACATTTATTTCTATTAAGTCTACAATAAAAATATAAAAATTATAAAGTTCTACAAACTAACAAAAGTTACTATTTATCTAGGAGACACTGTCATCCTTTTTCATGTAAAATATCTCTTTAAAACATTACACAACACTCTGGGAACCATTTTGTCAATGTCTGAAGGTCTGCATGTTTGGTGGAACTGGTGGGTTTTAGCTCCAGTCCATGTTAGTGGATTTATTCTGGTAACTGGAGAGAATCCTCTGATGATGTATGAGACCAATTTCTTGAAATGTGTCATTGGAAAACGATGTCTTTGTAAGAAATAATTCCAGGTTTTATAACTTTAAACCAAACTATCTTGAAGATCTGAAACATCTCACCATTAATAGATTGTTTATAATGAACAGAATACCAGTATAATATGT
This sequence comes from Metallyticus violacea, assembly GCA_030762175.1. Taxonomy (NCBI): domain Eukaryota; kingdom Metazoa; phylum Arthropoda; class Insecta; order Mantodea; family Metallyticidae; genus Metallyticus; species Metallyticus violacea. The sequence goes on from CM060842.1 coordinate 39,571,135, forward strand.
TAAATTTATTAGTATTAGTCAATATTAATATTGTTTCATATAAATTTAAGACTTGGAAATGTTATATATTACAAAATATTACATTTAAACAGAACTTGAACTTGTACTGCTTTCAAGCTCATACTCGAGGTTTATGTCAGAGAAATCAATGATCGGAAAACATCTGGGATATCTTTAATACCTCTTGTTGCCTGTATATCAGAGCTTTGACAGGAGGTATATTTGTTTGCAGGTTCCCCCCCACAAGGCATTTCAGATTCTGAAAATATTTCATCACATGAATATATATATAAAAATTCATTTATGTAAAACTGTATGCATGCAATGAAAATTTTTGATTGATTCAACTAAGGAATAGAAGACTTTTACAAAATAAGTGTGATTGGGTTTTTAATAATTTGAACCATTACAAAGCAATAAAATAAAGCTTTTATCTTTACTAATAAAAATGATACAATACATAATTAACTCTTTATAACGAACTTGTAAAGCAAGTTTTGCCATTATCTTCCATCTTGAAAAACTCTTTGTTGTAAAAGCGTATAATATTCTTCAAAACTGAACAGCATCGCTGAGTATTTTGATTGTCATATGCACAGGAAAGAATTAGCAATAAAGAAATTGGTAGTCTGTTCCATTGCCATTATTGTATTTAATGTATTTAAAAAGAAAAGGGCAAGATGCCTCTATGCCCACGAATCAATTTATTCTGGAGTTGAGAGGGGAAAAGGCAAATATCCTACTTGCACTCTTTTTTTTCAAAATGTTTTGGGATAACCATTGTTATAACACATTATAATCACATAGAAGGTATGGAGGACAACTGCCTTTTTACTGTTTGTGCAGTCGTTTATGCTTATTTAAAACAAAATAATTCAAAATGGACAAAATTGAATATATGTTCTTTTATCTTCTCAGGTAAAGGATATGTGTATATATCTGATACATTTACTCTAATGCCCTATTTATCAAACTGAATGATTTACCAAAGGACAAGCCCAGCATTTTTCTGTAGCTGATATCACATCTACCATTCATCTTTGCATGGAGGTAAATGTGGCAACTGTACCCAAATGCACCAGTATTCAAATATTCCAAAATAAAAATGTTCATCTTTTTTATATGAAACATGAAATTGCATACTCTGCCTCTGCACATAGCAAAAGTAAACTACTATATTGAATATCAGCAACTACTACTCTTTTAATGTTCATGACATTTGCTTGAGGGATTTCTATTTTGGAATAGCTCTAAGACTGGGAAAAATTCCAACTACATTACAGGATACTGAACTCCATTATCTTTGTTTTCAACTGAAGTAATTTTGATGACTTTGGATCCAACTTCTCCTATTTTACTCTGACACTGGTCTTTACTAACATGGCCTTAATTGTGGCATTTGAGCCATTATCACTTAATTTTACCTTGCACTGTGTTGGAAAAATAAAAGTATATATACTATGTGGTATAGGAAAATGGGAGATTTTGAAGCACTTAGTATAAAGTCACAGTTAAAGTTGGCAACACTGTGAAGCCATAATAATGTTCTATAGGCAGTACTTTTCAGTTGTGATGAAGAAGTGGCCGGTAGAGCATTGCACATTCAGGGTAAAAGTATATTATAAAAACAGTGATTATTGTAAAGCTGCATGGCAGTAAATTTGGTATCATTTTCAACTTTGCTGTTTTGCTGATTCTGTCAGTACTATGAAGTTATGCCTTTTAAGATTTCAATCAATAGGTTCTGAACCAATAAAAATGATTTGAACTCAAGAGGCTGTTGAAGCAATCAATACTTTGATCTTGAGAAGTTCATAGTGTTCTGTGCAATGGCAAGCGGCATTGAAACATTCCTCAACAATGAACTAGAGAATTTCCAGTAAACAAGTCCATATGGTTTCAGCAAGACAGAACCACAGCTCACAAGGTGAGAATATTGATTACCACTTTATGAAAGCTGTTCAGAGGATGTATCATGTTGAAGCAGCGATGTGAACTGTTCTGCAAGATCACCAGATCTTTTCAGTATGTGATTTTTATTTTAAGGGAAATTTTAAAGGATTGTGTGTATGCTTTCTCATACTCTTCATGAACTAAAGGCTAGAATTCATAAAGATAATGAATCAATCATCATTTAGAGTTAAATTTTTTCTTTGTGATTAGTATCAACATGTTGCACAATGACCTTGATGAGTAATCTTACTCAGAAAATGAAATGGAGGGGTATTTGGAGTAGTCAGTACATAAGCTCTGCAGGTAAACTATGTTTAACATTGTAACTGTTACAGTAGCACAGCATGTTTTCCTCCCTCATCGAGCCAAGTTTATGGGTGTGTGTGTGGTGACACCCATTACTTTTCATCTTGTTACAGTAATGCAGCATGTTCTCCTTCCTCCTCCAGCCAAATGTGTGTGTGATGTGTTGAATCACTTTTCAACTCATGCATGATAGTGGCCACAAAGAAAAAAATCATAATATATATTGAGGAGAGTTATGGCAAACAGGTGTTTTAGAATGAAGGGAAGGAGGCCATTTACGGGACATTATCTTCAAAACATGAATTCTCTTTTGTAGGTAATGAATGACACATGGCCAGGATTACATGCAAATAAAATTAATTTAAATGTATATTGCTGTGATATTAAAATCTTCCAGTTCTATGTGCCATCCTATACCTTAATTTTCATTATATTCTGGAAATGATCACCATCAGTTACTACACATGCCACGTTACTTTGGCACATGTTGCTAGAAAGCAAATGCAGTGGGTTGTTAAGGTTTTGGGGATTTTTTTGATACACCTTATCTTTAAGCTTTTTTCCTCAGAGATAAAAATTGCACGAAACATTATTGACGTCCACAAACCATTACTCAGCGACTCACCAAAGACTCAAGAATCACAGAAGATGAAAGATTTGGTATAGTGCTGTGGCATAATCATTAATAAAGAATGAATAATGGTTTATTATTTTTTTTTTTTGCAGTTTAGCAAGAAATGAAGTCACTGAAATTATTTATTTTTCAAATTTTAATGTATACTCAAAGAAAAATGACCCAATAATTTGTGTGCATTTATTCTTTTGCCCCTTCCTTCCTTGGTACAATAACCCTTAAAGAATCAAGGATGACCACAGTGACATTTGCATCTTCTGCCTTCATCTTAGACTTCATTCACAGAGGGTTGTATTATAGGAGAGTATGTTATATTGGCACCCTACCAGCCCCATCAGTTGCTTTCATGAAAAAATTCCATTTCTCTATTAGGCAGCTGCCCTGTTGTCTTCTTGAAGCTGGTTGAATCCTGTTTCAGACTTGCCTAACTTAGAATATTTCCAAGTAGGTAAAGGAAATAGAGCCCAGGAAATCCCAGGTTGCAGCTAGCAGAGCTAACCATTAGGCCAACATATTGCATCCATACTTCTATTTTTAATATTTGCTGCAGATTTGCACTCCAACAATAACTGTTTTTTGAAGTTAATGTATCCACTAAAATAAAACCAAGTCTTTGAAGATATAGCAAATTAACAGGGGATGGAATTAACTGTGCTCTCATCAGTGGACAATCACATACAAAAATTAATTCAATAGTTTGAAGACTTCAAATTTAAGAGGGCTTGTATTTAAGAAATTTTTAAGCATTGTGAATATTTTGACATTCCCATCTGTTGTGCTAAGCAGCAGTTCAGTTGGTGAGAATTATCATAAACAAGACCAATTTTATCTAATTTTTTCTTCTGTTAAAATATGTATTTTCTCTTTAACTCCTCTACAGGAGAATCTGGATTTCTTCTGTTGAATAGTTGTGAACATCTTTTTTTGCTAAGGCTTCTGAATAAACAAATAAAAGTAGAAATATTAATTGGAACTTGTACAGTGAAGCTAATCATATAATTGAGATCATTGTATGATTGAATCAAACTACTGACTCTTATTGCTCCACTTGTTTATAATATGTACAAATGGTTTCACAAACTCTTTGTCCGCATCAATGGATGGTTAGCTGTAACCATCAAATCAAATCATTCAACAAAGGGTTCATGAAACTGGTTCTATATATTAAAAACAAGTAAGTGAGCAATAAGAATGTGTAGTTAAACTCAGTCATACAGTGATCTCAATTAAACAACTAAAACCCTATCTTCCATTGTGCTACTTTGACAATATAAAATACGTGTATAACAAACAAATTCACCACACCTAAGTATATCAGAGCACAAAATACTTTTGATTTCTTTCTTTAAGCTTCATGCCATTACATATCAAATCACCAGCAGTGAACTAGATACCTTGCTTTGTGTGGAGATGGTGGGAAAGTCTACAAATCTGATGCATGGCAGTAGGCTTTTAGTTGGAGATTGTTTATGTTACAGTTATATTAGGTTAGAATTTAAAAATGTTCTAATATAGGGTAGTGAATAAATTTTCTGAAATTGGAAGTATAATTGATAAAATATTTAAACTAAAAAGAATTCTTGCATCCTAGAGGAACTCAAAATTAGTATGAAGCAGAAGATCACATCCATTTATTAAGGCCTATTTAAATGGATGTGTGTAATTTTATCAGTAGGAGCAATAATGCATGAAAAAGAGGTTGCATTTCAGCATTTACTTGTTTAGCTGGTAAAAGTACACACCTATTATCCTATTTTCAATAATTTGTTATGAAATAAGCTGGTGTTTTGCAAATATATGCTTTTGATAATATTGTATAATCTATTTTTGGTTAAATTAAATATTTCTTGGATGTTAATATTATTAAAAATTGGCAATAATTAACAACTTGTATTACTTATTGGACCAATGGAACTATATTGTTTTACACTTATTTTACATAAAATCAATGCTTATAATTTTTTATCTACAAACATTCTATTAGATGAGCAGTTTGGGACTCTTGTTCAGTGGCAGTCTATTTCTGAATTATTTTTTATTATTTTTAATGTGCTGGTTTGACATATTGGAACGTAGGGGCTCTAAAAAACTGCATTTTATTTTCAGTGAGCAATATACATTTGAAGAGTATGGAGTATATGGCTGGAACCTGACTGAAGATGGCTGTACTGATGTTTATGTGATTAAACAGCCTGTAAATTCTAATCTGCGTAAGTCTACAGTTAATTTTTTTATTTTGAAAACAAATTTCCATTAGGAAATCTTAATTTGTTCGTCTTTGAAAAGGTGATATTATTTCTGCCGAAGAACTCATAAAGCATTTCTATTATTTATTTATTTATTTATTTTTATATTTAAACAGTTGCTTAATATCCCAAGATGATGATAAACAGCACTGCTTTCTTTACTTGTGTATGTACTTCTCACAAGTATATACTGAAGTGTGCCTGAAGAGCATTATGAAAAATTCAAAATTGTCTGTAGGAAAATTAAAAGAAAATATTGTGCTCATAGTTCTAAATGCATATTTATTGTGAAGTATTCACATTAATTCATATAAACTTAAACCCATAAAATAAATGTGGGTAGGAAAGGACACTGTATTAAATAATCATTAATAATAAGTCTGTTCAAAACAAGAATTTCCTAGCCTTGCCATGGAGTTGTTCATGAAATGGCTAATGCTGAAAAAAACAATAAATATCCTCTAAATTTAATTCACTAAGTTGCCAGTTCAACTGAAGGGGAGTCTCCAATGATGTTTATACTAGTCTTTTTCACTTCTTGATAATAAACAGATAAAAGAGTACGTAAAGAACATATTGTAGATAAGAAAAAATAACCAGTCAGGGTTTGAATTTCATGGGATGAAAATCACGTAATGTGCCTTGTGAGAGATGGTAACGATTGCGTAAGATATGACAATGTTTAAATCTATTCTGACCACTCTTTTAATGAAAGTAAACTAAAATACAAAAGTCTCTATTTGCTGATAAAAATCAATTTAGCAGAGTCTTCGGATGTACAAATATGTAATTCATGACATAAAAAATGTTTATCAGCTTAAGTGAAACATTTTTTGAAGCTGGTGGCTCTTGTGACAGATAACATAAATCATGTGAAAACGGTACAGATGAAGAAAGGGAGAATCTCACTTCTACTTTGTACAGTTTTATGAACGTGCAAGATGTTAGTAAATTCAGAATGTAAACAAGATTTTAGTGTCTATCAATGGGAGTACTCCCTATCAATAAAATAAAATACAACAAAAATAATATCTTGGAGAGAAGTTTCTGAAAATGACATGAATCCAGCAAAGAAAAAATTTCATTTGAAAAGCTAATTGAAATTTGTACAAAGAAGCTAATCAGCTAACATGTACCACATTTAAACAAGTGGAACCAATAAGAATGTGTAGTTTGATTCAGTCATATAATGAACTTAATTAAAAATGTTCCTCTTGCAGTTAATGCATCAACATCCATTAATAAACCAATGGTGATATTATTAACAAATTAACTACATCCTTTCACATAACAGATGACAAGATGGTACAATAAATTTTGAACTATTTTTGAAAGTTGTACTTACAATAAAATTATACATTTTAAGGCAATTGAACTTTGATAAGGGTGAAAACTGCTTAAATAGAAAGGTATTTCGTCCTCTCTTAACAATAAAACCAATAGTTAGCGCATTAAAATTACATTCTTGCATTCTGTTGTCGAAAATTGAAGCTTTAGTAAAACAATTTTATTGCAAAAGAAGGTAGATGAGTGAAATATCATATATGTGGAAACTGTTGTTTAAAGGAAAAAAATGTAAAACTATTTTGAAAATATTACAAATGTGTGGTCCCACATGATTACTAGGTTTTTCTACTCTACTTTAGGCTTCCTAGAGCCTAGCGGTACACTACAGAATTGCATTCTATCTATGGAATGTACCTCTATGGTCCATATCTAAGTGTTACCACCACTGGGTTAAGAGTTGATACATCGTGAACTGTAAATCGGAATATCATAGAATACTTAATACCATAAACAACAAACTTTATCTTGAATTATTATTATATACAGATTAGCAATAAAATTGGTATGCTAATAAAGAAAATGTTAATTATCATTACTATCAAAGAATGAATTTAGCTGTAATACATAAATTATGCAAAAATATGAATTGGTGAAGTTATTTTTAAATACTAATGACAAAAAATTAACAAAGCATTGCTAGCATTCTTCGTAATCAGTGAAACAAATCAAATAAAAATCAATGAATTTATACATACCCTGTAGTTTATAGTGGACTGGTGGTTCAATGGTAAAATGTCTTCTTGTGGAGAACAGCAGCCTCCAGGGCATTTTGCTCAAACCCTACAGCACACAAACATGCAGTAATTAACAGTTTAACACACCGGCTAGTTAACCTACAAATTAGCAAAGAAGAATATTTTAAAGAATACAAACAAATAGAAGAAACAGCAGTTAAAAATGGTTTTAAGAAAGAACTAGTACATAAAAAGGTGCAGAAATTCAAGAGACAAAAACATATCAAAGAAACCACAACACTTTCAGCAAAAAAAGATAAACTTACTTTTAAAAAATTCACATATCATCCATGGGCCACAAAAAAATTTCAGAATATTCTTAAAGATTTTAATATCAGGCTGGCACCGATTAATAGATTTAATGTTCAAAATTTGCTGATAGATAATGTTAATGACAGTATTCCACAAGAAGAAAAATCAGGTATTTACAAAATAAACTGTGCAGAATGTGAAAAAATCTACATAGGGAAAACAAAGAGAAACATTGGCACACGGTTAAAGGAACATTTCAGGAACATAAAGTACAAGCAAATAGAGAAATCAGCAGTAGCATATCATTTTTGGACACAAAATCACGACATAATAAATAAAACAAAACTATTAAAATCAGTACAAGGACCTACGGAATTAGCAACCTGGGAGAAAATCTACATCTACAAATACAAAAACAGCATAATGAACTTCGACATTGTCGGGGATGAAAACATAAACTACAAGTTTATCACACCGCCACCAGAGCAGAATATACATTCCCACGGCTCAACGAATGATCCGACAGTTGAACCTTAGCATGGCTGAAGATGGGAACAAAATGTTCTCGAAACCGGTTCCATACATTTATAAAAAGTAAGTGAAGCTTTAAGAGTGTGTAGTTCAACTAATCATACAATGATATCCATTAATATGATTGGCTTCACTGTGTTTAAGTTCCAATTTTACATTTAAGCACTTTATATGTTACTGCATCTGTGTTTATTGTTACCTATAGAATTATTTTTAAAAATGTAAACAAAATTGGAGATATGAAGGTTAAAATTGTTCCATTTTATGAGTTTTTTACCTATGCTGTATGGTAGTAATGAATTTAAAAAAAAAATGTGCAGACATTCAGATAAGGAGAGGGAAGGATGAGAAATCCTTCAACATACTTTGCAAACCAGTATAATATTATAATGCAAATGGTCACTTGTAAGTTTTAAAGGAATAGGATAATGTAGCTGCTATTGAAATCCTACAGCAGGTCGTAATTTGTACAGCATTTGCTTTTGATTTTGAAATAATATTAATGTAAGGATGTTACCACTATTTTGATTTGAAGCAAGAGGAAACTATAAAGGCTTATATTACCTGTTTATTATGTGTTTGCTGATGTGGTGAGGATGCTGTTAACTGTTTATGTCTGCTCCTGTTGCTCTGCTCATTACCCTTACCTATACCAGAAATAATGCTTGCATGGTCATTTGGACACAAACATCTAATCAGTAATAGTCCCAGAAATCAAGTGTATTTTCTTCTAATGAGAATGGAACACAAATGTTGAAAAAAAATTATAAATATGGTTTTCATAAATTGCATGCAATTTAACATACTATTTATTTCAGTTGTACAATACCAAGAAAATAGAATTATGTTTTTATCAACCCAGTTCAATAATGCCCGTGTGTATTGGCAGCACTTAGTTGTAAACAATTATAATTCCTTCCTTGGCCATTGGCAAAACATAAAATAAACAGATAATGCATATACAGCCATATTTTTTCTAGTTATAAAGTACCGCCACGGGTGGCCGAAGTCGTTAAGGCACGGACTCGTGAGTGGGAGGTCTGGGGTTTGAATCCCACCAGGACCGTCCTCCCTGACTGAGGTTTTTTCCAGGTTTTCCTTAGTCCTTATAAATGACAAATGCCGGGGAGGTACCCTGAACTTAAGCCCGGAACAATTCCTTCCTTAAAAATAAATCCTTTCCAAATATATCATTTCATCTCATGTATCATCAGTGTCCATCACCTGTGGTGCCTATGGAGCAAAAATGGGCGTTAAACACTATTCATTAGTTATAAAGTGGCATTTAGGAGAGTGATCATTTCTGTATAGTGGACTAAAGAGGATTTAATGCAGGTTATTTGTGTTGCAGCAATACTCTATGCTGCCGTATTATATCTTTTACTCATCATCATGTGGCGCTTTGGCAGATGTGTCTATCAATCAGAATATATCACAAGACTTAGAACGAGGGAGGTCCATTTTATAGAGATTGAAAGTGTAAGTACAAAAAGTATTCTTTCAGTGCCACTATTATTATTAAATTTTCACCAAAATAGGACATAATTGGGTATATTTACAGTAAGATGATTTATAGTGATTGCTTCCCTCCCCCCGCTACACAGGATTCTTCTTCTTAGTTTCCTAGTTCACACTCATTGGCCTAGCTGACCGTTGTGGTCGTAGTGTAGCAGTTCCCGGACTTGTGTTCTGTTCATCTCTTAATTTGACAGTATGCAAAAACTATATTATGCCTCATGTGTTAACAGCACAACTTGTCTTTGTGTTTGATTCATATGTGTTAACTCAGTCAGCTCACGAAATTCAGACACTTTTCAAGCAAGATTCCCAGGTGTAGATGCTCCAGATCATAAAAACAGTGCATAATCTGTGTATAATAAATTTCAGGAAACTGGAGGTGTTCAGCATAAGAAACCGAAAGAGCAGTATAGGGTTCTCACAGAAGAGAGGTTATATGATATTGATAAACATTTAGAAAATCTGTTTGTCGTCTTGCACAAGTGGCAATTTCATATGGGTCTGTGCAAAATGTTGCTAAATTATTGCCTTGAAGCTATATAAAATAACGATGGCACATGCTCTTCAGCCAGGTGACTCCATAAAGGTGCACATTTTGTGATTGGATTTGAAAAGTATGTACATTGGACAAATAGGTCCACATTTAATATTGTTCTCAATGGAGACCTGATTCCACCTTGCAAGATTATGTATGTACTCAAATCAGTTGAGTGCTGATAAACCTGATTTCATATATGAAGTGCTCCCTCCATGATGAAAAAAATGTGTGTAGGGCATGCCATCAGTAATGAAAGAATCATAGGACCAATTTTTTTGAGCATACAGTTGATTCAGTTACTTATGTGAATACCATACTAACCCATTTTTTCAGAGAATTAACAAACAGGGAGCATGATCATGCATTTTTTCAACAGAGACTGCCAGTAATTCCATGAGAGCAATTCTTAAAGGTGTTTGAACAAGAAGAGTTGTTAGTAGGGATTTGGCTCCCTTGCTCCTCTAATATAATAGCTTGTTATTTTTATCTGTGGGTAAATTAAAAAATGCTGTGTACAAGATGAACTCGCACGCCATACAAGAACTCAAAGATAATATTCATAAGGAAATTGTCTGGATTTCTCAAAATGAACAATTTCCTAAAGAGGTGCCAAAAATAGAGAATGAAGATGGGCAGTTTCAACCTCATTTGTTAGTTTGGTAAGTAAGGAGTTTCTTAAATTGGTTTGTGTACTGTTGTATGGTTGGTTTGTTTTATAATTCTACCTTCTGCCAATTACCAAACCTGGAACTGGCTAATGAGTGACATGCTTGCTCATAGGTAAAACACTTCTGGGGAAAACAAAACTGATTGCATGGTATATGGATATTTGCAATTTTTATTTGCCAATCTAATCTTTTTGTGTTGTTGAAGAAAGAATTTTGGTTAGAAACCTACTTAGATTAAATAGTAAGAGTGCGGGTATTAAAATTGTACCTTACAGTAGAACTAGCTAGAGATTGTGTTAATAATGCACAGAAACTTTAAACATAAATAATGAATAAAGAGTTATTACTGCAGTTCAAATGATCCAGTCTGGTAAGGCTGCTTGAGTGAGGTTGCTGCATACTGTTTTGTGTGTTATGTGAATTTAAAAAAATATGTAAATAAGTGATTATATATGTAGGGCTTTCATGTAAAAACTAAGAGCGGAGAGCACTTCTCACAGCCAACAGGATTCAAAACATTGCACCGTGCCTGTGGGATATGTTTTTACATGAAAGTCCTGTATATTTGCATATCAACACATGCTCAGTAATGAATGTGTCAAGTCTGTTATTTCTAAAATATCTCTTTCCTAGCATTGTGACACTGTGTGACTGAACATATGAATTTTTGTGATAAAATTCAATATTTACAATGGTTCAGCAGCACTGATGCACCACAGTCACTCTTTAAGTATTTGCACCATAGTTCTTGAATGTTATAAGAGGTGTAACAGGAACAGTAATCATGATAGGATTACAACATGCCATGATGAAATTACTAATTTTGTGCAGAATGGGATCTAAGGATAAACAGAAAAAAATCAAAGGTAACTTAAAAAAGGATCAAAATTAAGGAAAGATGAGAGAGAGTTTAAAATAGAGACCCAATTGAGGTTTGAAAAAATATGAATATTTGGGAGTCAGATTTATGAGTAACAGAAAATGGAAGGTGCATTCTAAATGTGCACAAGCAAAGATAAATTAGCTATAAAAGATGTCAGAATAAGTTTGTATGAAGTTCCCATATTGCCAATGAAATAACTAGAAAAACTATATGAGAATGCGTTTGACTTAAAGATGATGATGTATGGAGTAGAAATTTGAGGAATAAAAAGGTGTGGATAAAGGTTGATGTGGTACATAGACTGTTTTGTAGAGAAGTTCTGGGGTTGCTAAAAAGTTCACCAAGAGGGGTGAGTTTTGCAGAACTAGGAAGAGTAGGAAGGAAAAGTATAATAGGGGAAAGACTTGAAATATTGGCACAGATGTTTAAAATTAGATAATAACAATGTATGAGTACTAAAAGAATGTCTTAAGTACCAAAGAAATATGTTGGGAAGAGAGAGTTAGTTTGGATAAGTGGGGAATCTATTAGAAGAAATTGGAATAGTACAGAATTTATGTGTAGACTATTGGTGTTAATGGCCAACATGTATATCTGATTGTAAATAAAATAAAGAGGCCGTGAAGGTGAGGGGAAAATATTTCATACATTTAAAATAAAGAATTTAAGTTTAGTTGTGTGGTGACTAGGTGAAAGTAATGTCAGTGGATTTTAGAAAGAAGTGAAGTGAGGGTAGAAAATAGAGATTTGAGCTAACTTTGAGGATAAAAGTTCTTTAGACTTATGTAAAATAATTAAAAGAAATTGAGATGGAAGTTAATATAGATAATTGTGATCAATTCAGAAGAATAGGTCTTGTAAGAATGCATACCAGGATGTTATTTCTAAAAGGATTAAGGAAAAATTTTAAAGAAGGAGCATGAAGGTCACACTAAATTATATAGAAGTAACAACAAGGAGAAGAGTTGTGACAAGCCAATATAGATTATCCTAGCTTTAGATTGAAACTTGATAGCAACATGTGCAAGTACTATAACTGGGTGATTCAGGTCAGTGAATTAAAGGTCACGCTAAAATATATAGAAGTAACAACAAGGAGAAGAGTTGTGACAAGCCAATATAGATTATCCTAGCTTTAGATTGAAACTTAGATAGCAACATGTGCAAGTACTGCAACTGGGTGATTCAGGTCAGTGAATTATGGGCAAATAGTGTTAGTATTTTTATTGCATTTTACATAGGGTTGAGCATTTGTTTTATTTGTTTGTAATACATGGGTAAATATGTGCAGAACATGTCACATTCTTGGTCTAAAAATAACAGTCAAAGAGGAATAAAAACGTTTTGTGATGGGCAGCATCATGCTACAGAATTGTATGGATCTCATTCATGTTTATAACAGCATCATTAAAATGACCAAGATGACGGACCATTAAAGAATCATGGTTGTAAGACTACTTTTTCTAAGGAACAAGAGAAGAAATTTGTTTCCAGAAAAAAAAAGAAGATAGGTGGCTCATAAATGAAAACTAGAAGCCACATCTAAGGAATAACGTGAACTCAAGAAAGCAAGTCATGCAAGGATCTTCTGAGAAAGAAAACACTTTCTTAAGGAAAGAGGACACAATGTGGATTTTGCCAAATAAAGAGCTGTGATGCTCTCTTATAGGAAATATATGCCAAGACAAGGAGATTCACAAGTGTAAAAATGAAATACAGGAGTTAGAATATGTTAGGAATGATGCTAGCCTATTAAGGACAAAAGCATTGATCCAATTTACCCTAAATTTTGACCCAGTTCACCTTTATATCATAAGGTGAATTGGGACATGCATCAGTCATATATTTAGCTCAGATTCTAAAGAATAAAATTTAGTACTAAATGTTATTTAAAGATTGCTGTAATTGGTGGCATACCTTAAGTGCAATATACTTGGATATAAGATCATAATTTAGACTTGATGTGATTTTCACCTGATTCACCCATACTTAGTTTATGCCTAACTTTATGCTTGGAGGTAGGAGGATAGTTGCAAAATGTAGTAGTTATTTGAAATATTTGGTGAATTCATAATTGTTTGCATTAGCAACAAGTACATAAAAAGTGTAATAAAAGAAATGACTTGGTTAGCTTGCTTAAGTTTGACATTGAAGGACTAGGGTTAGGTTCATAAAAATATGTCTTATTTGTGGAAAGAAATATCCATATTATTCAATGTCAAGAAACAATGGATGAAGGAAAAATAAAAAAAATTGGCTTAATATCAGGAAAGAAGTAGCATTAAATAAAACATTTATCATTCATCAATAACAAAGAGGTATGAGAAAGTATCTGTTAAGTGTTAAAAGAAAATGACTGTGATTGGTGAATAAAGAAAGCAGAAGATAAATCAAGCATACAGTAACAGCTTGCTTATTATAAGAGATTTGGATACTTGTAAATTTTGGAATAGTGTAAAGAGGCTTTTAAAGTTAAATGTGTAATTTTTTTTAATAGTGTTTAACTGTTGTTGTTACTACTGATGCACCACAGGCAGTGGACACTGATGATTATCAGATAAATGATAAATTGGGAAATGAATTTTATTTGGGAAGGAAGCATTCCAGGCATAAGTTTAGCACCTCCTAAGCATTTGCCATTAATGGGCACAAGAAAACCTAGAAGAAACCTCAGTCTGAGACGGTCCTGCAAGTGTCAAACCCAGACAGAATTCTTGTTCACATATCTCTGCCTTAACAATCTTAGTCACCCTGTGCATTATGTATATAATTTATTTTTGATTAATAGTGGGAAAGAGAAAAAGATTGGGAGATCTTTGTTTTTCGTAAGCCAAAGACAAAACCATCATCAGACATGTAAAAAGAGAAAATAGTAAACTTATGTAAATCTAATTTGTTTTTATATATAGTCGATGTGCACTATATAACTGGGAACAGAACTTGGGCTAGAACCAGGCATATTACTTGTGCTTGGCATATAATGAATATATAACAAAAAAAATCCCATATCAGTACTGTATTGAATTGTGCTTTAACAGTAAAAAAATAGTTATATGTTTGGAGGAAAATCTTTTGTTGTATGAAGTAAGTCTTTGCAGGACCTTGGAAGTCCTAATCCGACTGAAGCACCTCGAGTTGTGCCAGAGGCAACACCAGTGATACGGTCCAAGATGAGAGTGAAGTCCCTGGATACCTTCAGAGGGTTTGTATGAGATCCAGTGCTCTTGATCATTTCGTATTTAAATTCACATAAATATAAGGGCGGATCAAATATAAACAAGCCTTTCTTTACTCATACCTGTAGAGTGCAGGAGAGGCTCAAGAATTTTACAGCACATGTGGAGGGGTCTCTGGAGGGGAGCAGAAGCCTTGTGAATTCATTTTATTCCCTTGGTCAGTTGGTGTCATGATGAGCGAGAAGGAGGTGCATTCCGCTGTTGTGCAAGGTGTGATAATAAAATTTCTCATCAATGAGAATGCTAATACTTCTGAAATTTATCATCGGTTACTCCCACAGTTTGGGGAAAGGACCCTTTCATGGACCAGAGTGAAACAATGGTGCTGAGAGTTTAAGGAAGGACATGAACATGTTGAAAACATGGCTCATTCATGCTGGCTCTCGTACCAGCATCACGCCACAGAACATCCAAGCTGTTGGTAACCTCATTGAAGAGGATCGCCACAAATTAGTGCTTGCACTATCTCTAGAACTTCTCATTATTCAATCAATCATTTGGAGGGAGTTGAGAATGCGAAAAGTGTCATCTTGTTGGGTTCCGCGGTTGCTCACTGCAGAACAGAAAAATGTGAGAGTTCAAATTTGTCACACACTTCTTGCGCATTATGAAAATGAAGGTGATGCTTTTTTGGGCAAAATCATCACGTGTGATGAGACATGGTCGCACCATTATACCCCTCAATCAAAGAGGGCCAATATGGAATGGAAAAGAAATGGCAAACCACTGTGAAAGCCAAGACATGACTGTCTGTAGGGAAGGTTTTGGCCACAGTGTTCTGGAACTTGAATGTGTCTTGCTGATTATTTCCTCCAAGAACGACAGACCATTAATGATGCGTACTACTATGACCTTGTTGGTTAAGTTCGAGCCTCCTTCTGATCAAAAAGGTGCAATAACCAATTAGAAATGTGTTGATTCTGCAAGACAATGCCAAACCACCATTGGACTGCCCTTCCATATCCATCCTACAGTCCGGATCTCTCACCATGTGACTTCTTTATGTTCAGTCCACTAAAAGAAGCTCTTGGTGGACAACACTTCACAACCAGTGAGAAGGTAAAAGACTTCTTGCTCAACTGGCTCCACACCCATCCTCGTATTTCTTTGAAAATGTATTAAAAATTGCCTTCAGTTGGAACAAATGCATAGGTAAGATGGGGAACTATGTAGAAAAATAAGACATGTTAATTTCAATTAAACTTTAATAATAAAATGTGTGTAGCAAAAGGCCTGTTTATATTTGATATACCTAAGTATCTTAAATGAATATAACAGAAAATAATAATTTACTACTTAAATGTAAATTGGAACTTGCACAGTGATGCCAATCATATTAATTGATATCATTGTATGATTCAGTTGAACTACAAACTGTATGTATGGAACCGGTTTCGAGAACATTTATGAAAAGTAAGTGAAGGTGTAAGAGTGTGTAGTTCAACTGAATCATACAATGATATCAATTAATAAGAAAATAATAATTTTCAAGATATATTGAAAAATTTGCACATAATATTTTAAAAACTTACTGAGGATTTCAGAACTTTTTTATTTTTATTTTCAGAATAAGCATTGCAGTAATGATATTTGTGAATTATGGTGGAGGGCAATACTGGTTCTTCAGACACTCTGCATGGAATGGCTTAACAGTTGCAGATCTAGTATTTCCTTGGTAAGAAATTTCATACATTATAATTGTATGCATTAACTAGAAATAAGATATTAAAATATGCAATTTTTCTCAGAGAATAAACTGTTGGAATATCTGAAATTCGTATCTGGTCTAGTCTAGTCATAGAACAGGTTTTCCAAATATATGAATCTATAGTATTCATATATTTGCCTGTCTCTGTTACAGGCATAAGTTTCTTTTAATGAGAGTTTTTGATGTATTATAAATTTTCATAGGTTATATATTGGGATATTAGTTTATATCAAGGATCATCAAACTAAATTATGGTTATGAGTAATTTGGTAGTTCTTATCTTCTAAAGAAGTTACATTTTCAGATTACCTTCCTACTCTTGATAATAGTACTCATTTATATGATTAAAATATAACCTCAGAATTGGCATAAAGATGTGAAATCTGCCAATTCATAAACTCTCAGAAAATGCTATGAACTGAAGTCTTTAAACCGCCATTTAGCTTGATACAGTATGCTTCTAGAGGTGGTAGAGTGAAGCTCATATAGTTACTACTTGCTGAGTTGCACATGTTCAAAATATATCAGGAACAAAATTTCTGATAGCATAGTAAATCTCGGTAATAACTTAGAAAACCAGAGTATGACATACTGCAGAAACTAATCAGAAAACTCTGAAATGTTTTGGCGGGTTTCTGTAACGTTTTTCTTCATCTGACTCATTTTATTCGAAATAGTTGGCTGGCCAGTTCTATCCTCATTCCTGCACATTGGTTTGCCCAGTTTTAAATATATGGCACCATTATCTTAACTTTATCACTCATGACATTTGGTCCATAAACTCCACAAAGTTGACATTGGATTTCAGCTGCTTTATAGTATTTTGCCACAAGAGATTATATCATAGAGCATATCTCATATATGGCAGCATTTTCATTTATAGCATACATTTTGAACACATGCAGCCCAGCAAGTAATAACTGTATGATCTTCACCCTTCTACTACTTGAAGCATACCGAATCAAGCTATCTGGGTATGTAAGTATGACATTGCCAGAAAAATGTGCATGAAGACGAAAGTAACTTAATGAATAGCCCTCATATTTTAATGCATATAAAACTTAATGATTAGAAAACAGAGTTACTGGGTTAAAATATGTAATGCCAATCTTAAAATGACAAGTGTGAATAAGATACTCTAAAATATCAGTGGCAAAAGGTTCAATGAGAAATGACATTTTGGTAATTATTTACCCTGTCATGAAAATGCAACAAAGTTTTAAAATTTTTTCTATTAATTAACATTTCTTATAAAATTATAAATCCTTGAAATTGTTAAAAATACTGGGATATAGGTATTCAGAATCAGATTTAGTTATAACGAGCACTGGATGAAAATGAGATTTCGTACCACTATAAATTTTGTTATAACAGATTTTTGCTGTCATTGCCCAGTTTTGTTAATATTTGAAAGAAAAGCTTTGACCAATGAAAGCCAAATAATTTTTCATCCATTTAGTGAGAGGTAATCAAAGTAATGACTTTCTGGCTAATGTTTTTCTAATAGAATAAAAGTTATTTTGCTATATTTGTGTGACAGATTTATTTTATTTATGAGGGTTGTTTGATAAATAACTTGGTTTGTATGCCAATAGAGGGCAACATGGAAACATCCATATATGTGATCATAAAGTTCGCTTTCTATGTAAAAATATTTTAGGGCCACAAGTCATTCTGATGTTAATTCATTGCATGGTATCTGTTTAAACATAAGCATTTTAAGTGACAGTAAAAAAATGGATAAGATAGAATTTATTCAATTCTTTTTTCTGGAAGAGAAAACAGCAAAGGAAATTCATGATCGGGTTTTTGCTTATATTAGGTGAACATGTCCTTATGAAACTGTTCCACTATGAGTAAATGAGTTTAAGTGTGGCAGAACAAGCATCAAAGGTGCACTATTCCTGGAGCTTTAAAATCAGCTGTGAGACTCAAAATCATTGATAAAGGTTATATAAATTGAATCTGTCGTCTTAACACTCTTCATGCTTCACTAACCTTAAAAATATACGGAACCAGTTTCAAAGATATGTTATCTCCATCTTCGGCCATGGACAACTGGTGTGAAAGGTTGTTGTTGCGTAGTATCAGAAGCAATGTTCCTCTCTGGTGAAACTTTTATGAACTTAAAATTTATATTTTCTTCTTTCGGAATGTCAAAATTCATCAAATGATCCTTATGTTTGTAGATGTAAATCTTTTCCCAAATATTCAATTTTACTGGTCCCTGTATAGCTCTCAATAATTCAACCTTTGTTAGTTCCATATGAAAACTTTTTTAAAGATTACAATTTTTAAAAAATTTTGAAAGGTTATATTGTTTGACTGAGAGACAAATGAAAATGTGCAAGTTAGCAGAGACCAGGTCATATCAACCGAGCATGTTCCTTTTATTTTGCATTATGAATTACAAATAAAAAAACTTTGCAGAAAATAGATACTTCATTTGCTCCCTCAGAAGCAAAAGGAAAATCACTTACAAACATCAGCCAACTGATTTAAAATGTTTAAGAAGAATCTAATTAATTTCACACCATTTATGACTGGGTGAGATATGGGTTTGTTTCTGGCAAACAAGGCAAGCTGACTCCAAAAAAGGCAAAATGCATTCCATCTGCTGGAAAGGTTTTGGCTTCAGTTTTCTGTAACACAAAATACTTTTGATTGACTACTTGGAGAATGGAAAATCATTACTGCAAAATACTATACATCAAATTTTGGAGATACTGAGACAGTGATTGCAGAAAAATGTAAAGGTGTTATTTCATCATGACAATACGTGGGTGCATTCAAGCCAAGTTATTCAGTACAAATTGCCCAAATTAGGATTGTAAATGCTTCTGCATACACCCTGATCTTTATACCTCAGATTATTGTCTGTTTCCAAAACATGAAACCTTTTTGGCTAGATGCAAATTTAAGTCAAATGAAGAGGTCATATAGGAGCTAAATGTTTTGCTCAAATAAACCCACTTCCACAAAGGAATCACAAATCTGTAGAAATGAAGTGAGTGCATTGAACTTACAAGGAATTATGTTAAAAAAATAAAGTATGTTGCAGAACTGAACTTGTTTTCTTTATTATCAAAGCAAGTTACTTTTTAAACCACCCTTGTTTATACAGACTTTAAGATAAATGTATATAATTCTGTTCTTTTACTGCTATAGGTTCCTTTGGATAATGGGAGTAAGTCTGGCAATATCATTACGCTCACAGTTACGTGGTTCTCTGCCACGACGCCAGTTGCTCTTCCGAGTGGTGAAAAGAACTATTGTTCTAATAGCTCTTGGACTTATACTCAACTCTGCTGGGAAAAATAATATTACAGATCTCAGGATACCAGGAGTACTACAGAGAATAGCTTTGGCATACTTTGTGGTTGCCACTATGGAAACTGCACTGATGAAGCCTCAGGGATCTTTCCAGGTAGAAATTGAAGGACAATTAGTGAATTTTGGAACTCTGGCTTTAGAAACTTTAGACATACTAGTCAGTCATCTATAGGCCATGTGCACAGTTTATGGTGACTAGCCAACAGACCATATCCATAATCACTCTATATATTAAATTCTTATACAACTTAGATTAATAATTAATAAAAACATGTACATATTACAAGGGAGAGATTCTCCAAAAACGTCTTACTTTTATGTAAGTAAAGTGGAATTTAGTGTAAAAAATGAATACCCAAGTTTAGAATATATTAGCACTCCATTGTCCACAGCTTCGTAAGTACAATATTTATTACAAGGGAGAGATTCTCCGGAAACGCGTCTTACTTTTAGGTAAGTAAAGTGGAATTTAGTATAAAAAATGAATACCCAAGTTTAGGATATATTACCACTCCATTGTCAACAGCTTCGTAAGTACAATATTTATGTACATATCTTGATTAAAAACATTTGGGTGATGTTGAATTAAACACTCTTATCACTCCACTTATTGTTATAAAAAGTGGTACCGGTTTCAAAGATCTTTGTCTTCATCCTCAGCCACGGAACGACTGGTTGGAGACCACTGGTCTATGTAAAAGTGAGGTTCTGCTATAGTGATATTTTGATGAACTTAAAATTGGTGTTTTCTTCCCCGGGGACATCAAAGCTCATTAAACAATCTGTATTTGTGAATGTAAATTTTCTCCCATGTAGCCAACTCCGTAAGTCCCTGTACTGCTTTTAATAGTTCCATTTTTTTTATAATATGATTTTCTGTCCACAAATAATATGCCACCACCGATCTCTCCATCGGCTTGTATTTTACGTTCCTAAGATGTTTTTCCAAACATGTGCCCAAGTTTCTCTTTGTTTTTCCAATATAAATCTTTTCATACTCGGCACAAGTTATTTTATAAATACCTGCTTTTTTTCTCCTGTGGGGTACCTTCATCAGTATTATCCTTTAGAATATTTTTCAAATTAAATCTATTGACAGGTGCCCATCTTATATTAAAATCTTGAAAAATGTTTTCAAATTTTGTCATTGCCCTTGGATATGTAAATTTTTTAAAAAATCAGCTTTCCTTATCTGCCGATAACGTAGTGGTATCTTTAATAAGTTTCTTCCTTTGGAACTTTTGTACTTTTTTGTGTACTATTATCAGTAATTCCAGTAATATAGAAGATTACATAGTAGATTTAAAAGTTTCCATGGAAAACTTGAATAATGAGAAAAAGAAATAGAATAAAATCAGAAAAAGCTTTCAAAGAAATTAATAAAAACAAAATTATTAAAATCAGTACAAGGACCTACGGAACTAGCAACCTGGGAGAAAATCTATATCTACAAATAGAAAGACAGTCCAATGAACGGGGATGAAAACATAAACTACAAGTTTATCACACCACCACCACCAGAGCAGAATACAAATTCCCACAGCTCAAGGAATAATTTGACAGTTGGATTTTAGCCTGGCTGATGATGAGAACCAAATGTTCTTGAAACCGGCTCTATACATTATGACAAGTAAGTGAAGCATTAAGAGTGTGTAGTTCAACTAATCATACAATAATATCAATTATATGATTGACTTTACTGTGCAAGTTCCATTTTACATTTCAAATTTTCCTTGTTTTTGTTTATGAATATATTTTCCGACTCTGTTCATTCTATGGGTTTTTGAAGAGCTTTTAAGAGTTTTGGAATCCGTGGTACTTTTGCCAGAAATGGCCTGCTATTGCTGATTTTTCAATGTATTTATATTTTACATTTCTCATATGTTCCTTAAACCGTATGGAAATATTTCTTTTTGTTTTGCCTATGTATTTCATATTGCAATCTTTGCAACTGATTTGGTAAATGTCTGATTAATTTCCTGGCAGTATTTTGTCTTTTCTTTTGGTTTTCAGGAGGTTTTTTAAGCTACATTTGTTTACTGGAGTCAAAATTATGTTTGCCTCTTTAAAAATCTTCTGGAATTATTGGAGTGCCCATGGTTGGAATGTGAATTTCTTATATATATATATATATATATATATATATGATCTCCTTTATAGCCTTTTAGTGTGGTGATATCTTTTATTTGTTTTTTGAAATTTTCTGTTTTCTTGTTGACCAAATCTATTGTATAGCCATTTTTCTGTGCTATATCTATGATTTTATGTTACTTCAAATTTTATTGTCTTGCTTATTGGTAGGTTTGTTAATCTAAATGTGAGACTATTGATTATGGTGAGTTTATGTTGTTTTGGATTGTGGCTGTTTTTTTATATAATTATCTATGTAGGTATCTTTTCTGAATATGGCAAATTCCAGATTATTGCCATTATTTATAATTTTTATATCCAAGAAGGGAAGAACCTTGTTGTTTTCTATTTCCATTGTGAATCTAACAGGGCTGTCTTGTAGGTTGAGTAGTTTTATTGCATCCTCTTCCATTTTTCATTTACTATTGCAAAGACATCATCAACATAATGGTACCAACATTTGTATATATGTGGAAAAGCCTCACCTAATTTTATTCCCAAGAAACTCATGTATATATCTGCCAAGAAAGATGAGAGTGGGTTTTCCATTGCTAGACCCTTCTTTTGTGTAGAACTATTGCCTCTGAATGTAAAGTGTTTGATTGATATAAATTTTGGTGAGGTTTAGATATTATTCATTTACTTCTCCAGGTAGTTTATTGAGGTTAGCCATTTCTTTACAATATTTATTAGATTTTCTTTGGGGATGCTAGGAAACAAGAGACCACATCATAAGAAACTGCAAATCTCTGTATTCCAGTTTTACAAGTGTGATTCTATCTATTAATTCTAATGAGTTCTTTATGCTTTGGCTTTTGTATGTTGGTAAAATATTAAATTTTTTAAAAAAGCTATTGACTAAATTGTATGTGGGTAAATTTATTGTATCTACAATAGGTCTTATTTTATTGCCAAGGTTATGTATTTTTGGTAGGCCATAGATTCTAGTTGTTGTAGGATTGTCTTTTTTCCTTCCTCACTTAGTGTTGTTACTTTTGTTAATAGTTTTCTTACTGCACTGATATATTTTGTAGGATCTGTTTTCATTTTCTCATATTCTTGGCTAGCTAGTAAATTGTACATCCTGTTTTCATAATGTCTGATTCATTATTACTATTTTGTTTCCTTTGTCAGCCGTACTATAAATAACGTCTCTTTCTATTTAATATCTGAGTACCCTATGATATGTCTTTTTTGGTTATTTTCTTTTTTAATTAGTTGTTCTAGGACTTTTTCACATTGTAATCATATGATATTTTTTCCTCCTATGGTTTGTTAGCAGTTGCTATTTCAGTATTCGGCTATATATATTTCACTGTGAAAATTCCTGCTATTCAAAACTACCTATTTATGGTTTTCATTATCCATAGATGAAATCAATGGTACAAATGACACTGCACAGTTAATGGTATTTGTTAGGATTGACTTTGATTTCAACATCCATACGGAGCTTGTGCCTCTTAAAGGTCAGACTTTTGCAGATCTGTTTGATGCTGTTCACAATATCGGATGTAAGCTGGAATTATCTTGAAATAAACTGGTATCCATGGTAGTTATGTATTTGCAATAATTGGGCCAAAAAATGTCTTGTCAGTAGATTTCTCTAGTATTTAGAAAGCATTGGAGTCTCAGGCAAAATGACTTGGTTGTTCACTACAATTTACATAGAGAGATTTTGTGTAACAGAAATAGTAATATTGATAATTTAAAGCATAAATATTAATAGGTTAAGTGCCTTATGACACTGAAAATCTTCAGATTTGGGTTTCTGTTATTCAGTGTTGCCACATTATTATTATTATTATTATTATTATTATTATTATTATTATTATTATTATTATTATTATTATTATTATTAAGTATACACCTTATTCCTTGTCTCATTCTACTTTGATTCTGAAGTAAACAGAGAGGAGGGGCAACTATTATCTTCACTCTGTATGACTGGACATTGACAATGGTATGCATCCAAAAGAAATATGCCATGCTTTTAAGTAAATTCTATGTAATTGAATGTTTAGATTTAGATAAACACAGAATTATTATAGTGAATATGTCAATTATATTAATATTCCTTAAAGTAAATATGATTGGCCATTGCTGTTGTACAGTTTGGCACATCAAATTAAGAATGTGTTTGCACATGCTTGGATTTCTATACAGCTCCTTACTCATGGTGATACTTAATTGGTGTCTTGCTTGTTCTGGCTTTTTCAGATACGATAACATGAGATTCCAAAGAAAGGGGTTTAATATATTTATAATAAAATGTTCTTTCATAAACATTGTGCCCTTTGCGACTCATGAGGGATTGGGAATGGGAATGGGAATGGAACTTCAAGCTATTGTTCACTCACTGGTTCTTTGCATGTGGCCTTGACCCAAAACCCATTTGATGAGTCTTTCCCCCCTCCATTCTTGGTGACAAACTATAATGGCAGAAGTAATTATGCGAAGCTTATTTAGTAAGTCTGAAAAGAAACATTATGTTTGTAAAAGTCATGGGCATTGATTAGGCACACAGTACATAATTTCTATGTTCAGGAGGGAACAAACCACCAAACTCTTTAATTCTTTGATAAACAACTTGTGAAAGCATGATTACAGAAAAAAAATTATATCCCATTTCAAAGAAACTGCTCAAAATAAAATTGTATGGATTAATAAAAGAACATAAACCAAGGAACAAAAGCTATACAATAGATAAAATATTAGCTGAGCATGGTTACACCCTCTTATTGTCCTGATTACTAGAGTTGATTTGTATAGAGGTAAAACAATGGGTTGCATCTTGAATAACAACATTCTAAATTAAAATTTAGAATACTTATATCAGTAGAGATTGCAGGAAATCAGCAGTATGGGATGAAAAAATATCTTCCACATGTAGGCATGTGTAAGATATAGAGCAAAATGTGGAGTGGTAAAAAATGTCATTAAAAAGTTTTGACTCAAAACAACAGGCCTGAGAGCAGCAATGGTAATGACAATGATAAAGACAGTATAACTTAAAGGTGTAATAGTAATGGAAATGAGGATAATGAGAGTCTTACTAGATTATAGGCAATGTGTGTATATATGAATAAATTGTATAGGCAAGCAAAAGTTCATCTAGTTTTAATTTAGTGTATGTACTTACATTTATTGCACAACTAAAAATGTGGCAAGGACAGTTAGAAAAAGTTTATATATCAGTTTCCACTCTTATTAGTAGTCAAATCAAATTGCATTTTTAACTATGTCCTATCCTCAAACATCTTTCCAATTAAAATGTAAATTGCAACTTGCACAGTGAAGCCAATCATACAATAATATCTTACCAATTTTTTATAAGTCTTGGAATATATATATGGGCAGAATTGTGCCTTTTTTGAAATTCATTCACCTTTCAGCATCTGAAACTCCTCATGATTTATTTACTAATCAAATTAACAAATTTGCAAACCAGCACTACTTTAATATATTAAGGTAAAGAAGGAAGGAAGCCTAATAAATCCTTGCCAAATACCATGCATCCAAAGTTGTGTTTAGTTGCAGCACAACTGAAGTCTGTCTTTGATATAAAAAGTGAACAAACTTTTTCTAAAATGAACCATATTATGAGTAGTACTTGTTCAAGCCTAAATAAGACAAACAAATACTCATTCAATTTGTGAAATAGATACTAAACAATTATTTTATTGTTTAATTTACTTAAATTGCTATTAAAACATGTGTAACATTCAATTTAAAATTAATTTCATGTCATAACTAACACAGTGAAGCACTAATATATTCTTTATTAGCTAGTAAGTCAATTTAATACTCTAATGCTCCACTTACAATTGAATTATACAGAACACATAGCTCAGGCATTTGCCTGCATCATCAGCTGTGAGTCGACTTCCAGATTTGTTGTTGGTTGGATGGACTTTTTGTAGCTCTAATGGACATTTTATGAACTTTTGAATTAATTTGTCTTCTTTTTTATGATCTAGAAGCTCATAACCTTATTTTCATATATTTTTATGAAAAATTTTTCACACATTCCCAACTCCAAAGGTCTATCTACAAATTTCAATAATTTGACTTCCATTTCTATATCATGTGATGTGCAATGCTGATTTATGTATCTGATTGTACCTGATGTTTCTCCAGTGTTCCTTTAGCCTCATTCCAATGCTGCTTTTTGTTTTTCCCAATATATACTTTGTTGCATTCTGAACAGTTGATCTTATATATTCCTGACTTCTTCTCATCAGGTATTCTATCATTATCATCAGAGTTAAGCAGAAAATTCTAAAAAGTACTCGAGAGAGTTTGGGATTACTTTGTCCCCAGTTAACAAATTCTAAATAATAATATGCTCAATATTATTATTGAGCATATAATCTGCTCAACTCTGGTGATAATGATACACTACCTGATTTGAAGAAACTAGGAATATTGTTCAGAATGCAACAAAGTATATACTATTGAATACTGGAAAAACAAAGAGAAGCATTGGAATAAGGCTAAAGGAACACTGAAGAAACATCAGGCACAATCAGTTAGATAAATCAGCAGTTGCACATCACTTTTGGAGAGATAAATATGATATAGAAATGGCAGTCAAATTATTGAAATTAACAGACAGACCTTTGGAGCTGGGAATATAGAAAATTTTTTTATAAAAAATATGAAGATAAGGTTATGAACTTGGAGAAACCAACAGACAACCAAAAGTTCATAAAATGTCCATGAGAGCTACACCAAGTCCATGCAACCAACAGCGAATCTGGAAGTCGACTTACAGCTGATTATGTGGCCTCAAAAGCCTGTGAAACATGTTCTGTACATTTCAATGGTAAGTGGAGCATAAGAGTATTAAATTGACTCACTAGCTAATTAAGAACATATCTAACATGTTTATTTTATCTCTTTATTGCTTAGAGTCCATTATATTAAAAGCATCGATCATTCATTTATATTATTTATAGTATTTGGATAATATTTTTGTTTGAAAAAAAATCAATAGGTCATGTGTCTGATACACAGGCAAAAACTTGGCCTGTGTGCACTGTTTATGTAGGTGAAGGAAGCAGGAAGGAGAAGGAACTTTATTTCTCCCTTTTACTTTGTTCTAGTTTAGAACTTTAAAGGTGCTATGTGATAGGAGCTGTGTAACATGAGGTCCGTATCTATCTAGAAACTATTCTGTATTCAAAAACTTCTCTTAGAACCTTCAAAAAATCATGAGCGGTGCAATCTGTGGCTGACTTGTTGAAACTGTCCATTTGTCTCATTAATGGTTAATTGTTCAAAAAACATATTACATTTAGTATTTTTTTGAACAATCAATCATTAATTTATTTTTTTCCTTTATTATTGCATATGTATATACTCTTTCATTTTGAATTTTTATGCATATTTAGTGGAATTTTTACAAAACTGTAGGGCATTTCAACCCTGATTGCCTTGGTGACAGTAATGTTTTCCTCTCTCAGATATTTGCAGCAGTTTAGCTCGGTAGTGAAAGAAGGTAAAACTGAACAATTTTAAAATTATTATGAATGAGTTTAGAGCTGCTAGTGTCTTTATTGTGGCTCTAGTAAAAGAAACTAGAAGGGAATTAATAGAAATGAAGTCATAGCAGAGTAGATTAAGGGCAAAGCATTTATTAGATCAAATAGGGAGTTAGTATGCTATTACTATTGCGATAAAGAAATAAGCTTAAAAGTGTTTTGGAAGCTTATCATGAAAATAATTTTTGTAGCATTTACTAGAGAGTGCGTTAATGAAAATACTGCATGTTTTCAGATTAAATATTCTAAAAAATTTTAAGTAGATCTGCATGTCACTTATGCAAATTGCTAAAATGCAATGGAAATTAAAAGGAGTTTGTGGATTTAGCAGCTAAGAATAAGCCAACCAAAGTGATAGAATGAAACCCTGATTACAAATTTCTTTGTTTAGCAAAGACCCTTGTATGCGGACAAAACTTGGATGAAGAATTTGACCTATCACAGATTTCCTTATTCAAGAGGAAATCATAATGTCTTGTGACTTATAAAGATAATTTTCTACTTAAAAACACATTAATTGACAGACACTGCAATCTGATGAAACAGAATTCAGAAATGTTATTGATTTTTAATTGGGTCCAAAGGAAGTAAGTTTATCTTAGAAGAGATGTAAGAAAATGTGCATATTTTATTATTTTTTCACTTTATTATGATATCTAGTACCTTTATAGCACATAAATGCATGCATATTTCAAAATTTCATTATGCACAAAAATCTTGTCTTTAGTAATCAGCAGCAACAATCCATCTTACTTCTCATATGCATATTTTGCATGTAAAAAAAGCAGTGAAAACTTCCTTTGTTTCAGTATGGAAGATGGTTGATTATTCAAGATCTCTTAGACAGTTGGCTACAGTGGCTTATAGTTCTTGCCATTACTGCTCTGCATATAGTGATAACATTTCTGCTGCCTGTGCCGGGATGTCCAACAGGCTATCTTGGACCAGGAGGAGACCATGATTTTGGCAAGGCTGTAAACTGCACAGGTGGAGCTGCTGGCTATATAGATCGTTCAGTATTTGGTGATAATCACATTTACCAGACACCTACATTCAAGAATGTGTATAACACAGATTTACCATATGATCCTGAAGGTTAGCATTATATTCCAGATTACAGGGGATGTGAGGTATTAAAAAAGTAATAAAAATGCATATGATATTTAAAAATATCCATTATCAGCATTTATAAAATAAAATATTTCTGTTAGTTGATTTGAATGCTTTATTAAATATCAAGTAAGTTATATGTTTATAGATTCTGATCATGGTCATTATATTCAACATATCAAACAACAGAAAAAGAAAGAAAAAGGGAACAGAGACAAAAGAACTTCATACCTTAGTGTTCTATTTCAGCTGTTATTCTGAAAAATATATTGTTAAATCTGTTATCTAGATGAATAAGCTTAAGTCCCCAGTTCATTATTAATTAATTACTTATTGAAAAATAGAGGACTAGAGATATCCCAACTTTGAAGCATGTAACCATAAGTTCCCTATTGGTATCATACTTATTAATCTTGTTAAAAAAATCTTTGCTCATACATCATTTGACTCTTTTTCAGCAGTCCACATCCACTTTAGCTTAACTTTAAAATATTCTTTATTTAATTCTTATCATTAAAGATCTTCCTCAGCATCACTATTTTACCAATCAGCCATTTCTCCCCCAATAAGCTTGTTCTTCAATTATGCTCCCTATGCAGTCAAACAGAATAGGATTGCATTTTTTCCCTTCCTCCACATATGGAACAAATATACAAAGCCATTCTCCCAATGCCACTCATATCCCCATTCCTAGATGAAACAGGCAATTCTGTCTCTTTAGTTTTTATTTCATTCACTAATACACATTTCTGTTTCAAAATTAAGTTTCTCTTCTCTATAAAATTTTAACATTCTTTTCTCTCAAATTTGTGAATATAACATTTATCTGGCCATATCCTCTAGCCTGTTCTTACTTCTGACTAAAATCACTTTACAAAATTGCCACTAGATGCCAACTTATCTCCTTGATCATTTTTAATTAACTGTCTCTAATCTTCTCTAGATATTTACTATTATTTTGATTTCCGTCTTGATATTTTAGGCATCTTTGCTGAAAAGTATGCACTGACTCAGGAAATGTATTATTTATAAATAATAACAATAATCCTTTGTGAAGGATGTGAAGGTCAAGTTTATTAAATTATTATCACCTTGTAATTTTTGTGTTTTCTTTATGCTTAGTATAATAATATAAAAGTATAAAAATGTCATAATAGCTTTGAAATTTTCCAAAATTACATAGTTCAGCTATAAAGGCATGCCTATATAAGAGGGTTTTTCCATAAATCTTGGAATTGTTTCTTCCATATGTACAGCAGCACTGGAAATGAATTACTGTGTAGTCCATAAGTTTCTGGCCTAACACAGAAGTATGTGATTCACTGTTCAGATGCTCATGCTAATCATATACTCACATGTTTCAGGAGGGTAAAAACTGCATTTCTTTTTTATCCACACCAATTGCTTTCAGAACTTCATTTAAGTCAGGCATGTTGCATAATACAGTGCATTGTTCTAAATTGAGTACAGAGCAGTAATTATTAAACAGTGCCTTGTGATGTGGGGAAAGCTTCCTTTATATTTCACTAGAAGGAATGGTAAAAATTATTTCATTTGGGCAAAGATCCTGGAAGATGACCCAAGTAAGAGTAAGCCAGTGGATGTGTTGATACAAGAAAACACATCCCTGGTCCAGGGGGAAGTTCTGAGTGACAGGTATCTGAAGACAAAAGAAATAGTTGCAAGGTTGGGGTTTGTAAAATTGAACTTCACATCCATCATCGACATTTGCATATGTATAAGATCAATGAAAAATAGGTGCCCAGAATTCTAAATAGTTAAAATGCAAGTGTGTAGTATATGTGTGTGTGGAATGTTATTAAAAGTTTTTGAATATTTGCCATGGTACCAAGAGAGAATCCATAGTCACAGGGGACAAAAATATGGTCTTCTACTGTGACCCTCTTTCAAAAATAGATTCAATGGAGTGCGGAAGGCCAAGACACAGTCCATAAAGATCATGACAACAATTTTTCTGATAGAATTCTTCTTTGTGTTCAAAGAAAGGAACACAGCAGTGATTAGAAAGGACCATGCTAAGTTACTGCATCAGTTGCACAGTGCATTCAAGAAAAAGATGCATGCAGTGCTGAGTTAAGCAGTTTGTCTGCTGCACAATAATACACAAGTCCACACAGCTGCTGTTGCAAAATCTGCTGTGATCATATGTGGCTTCCAGGAGCTAAAGCATCCATAGTGCAGCCCAGACCATGCTTATAGTAGCGACCTATTTTCAAAACTGAAATATGATTTTCAAGGGTGGAGATTTATGGATGATAAATGAGTTGAACAAAGCTTTGGAATATATTTTAAGGAGGATTGAAATGTTAATCCAGAGATGTGAGAAACCCATTGAAATAAAGGGATACCTATGTTTTTATTCCACTGCTACGTTAAATGATTAGGCCAGTAACTTGTGGATACATCTCGTATACATTTGAAAGTCTGTACTTGCTTCTTAATGCCACCACTAAATGGAGGCTATTTGCTAATGATTGCAAGTTGACTGTGCATTTAGTCAATGTGCTTTGACATTTAAAAATGGAAGTCAAGTGATGCCACAGTATAGATAAAAACTAACAATCCTTATAATCTTAAGATATTAAGCAACTGATGCTAAAGAGATAGATGGCATGGGGTAGGTATGCAAAGAGTGAAACATCTGAAATACTGACTCTCTCTAAGAGCATAAAGTATTACCCAGGTATGTAGAGCTCTTTGCGGGCAGACTGTTTCCTAGCTGTTCATGGCATATATATGAGCTTGCAAAACAATGAGCAGAATTTCAGAAGGGATTGTGAATGGCTATTTTTTCTGATGGCAAGTACTGGTCTCTTCAGTCACCTCCTCTTCATGAGGAGTGAGTTGGAAGTGCTCGAGAATTTAGGCTGCATCACACACTGATCTAATTGAATCTAATAGTCCCCATTAAAAAAAATGCTTGGGAATGCCATGCAGAGCTATTAGAAGCATTATGCTAATTAATGTCTACCATAACAAACAGGGCATATATAATATGTCAGACTACCACGAATTTAACATGTAGATTAAACAGTGATTTCCTGTTATATGTATATTATCATTTCCTTCCTCTTCTAGAGCTTTTCCCTGACCCATCTGCTGACGGTATTTGGAAGGCCAGTTTTTGTATCTCATAAGCAAGCCTCTCTCTTTTTTTTTTTTCTTCTTTTTTTTTTCCGGATTCTCTTTAACATCTCAAATCAGAACATGATAAATTATGCTCAGAGGCTCTTTTTTCAGGCTTGAGGTTCTTTATCGTGCCGTAAATGTATGACACGGGACCCTTGGCTTTACTTTCCTTCAGAAGGAAGCCATACTTAGGATTTTTACCCTCAAAAAATCCATTGGTCCTGGCTGGGATCGAACCCGCAATCTTGGGTTTAGGATGCAAGTATGGTTACCACTACACCACTGGATCCGCCCATAAGCCATGAAAAACCTATTGCTCATATAGTATTTTTTTATAATAAACCATGAAAAACATATTGTTCATATGATATTTTTTTAAACTTTCTTGTTACTTTTAATGTTATTGTAATATTTTTAATAGCATAAGAAGAAAAAGCCAATAGCAGGCTAGAAAACCTAGGGAATATTAAAATACTTGTAACTGTGGATGAATGCACAACTATAATTTAGTTATAATGTGCTAAAAGTGCTTTTAAACAACATTCCTTTTCAAATATAGCAAACCATAAGTTAGTTGTGTTTTTCTAGGTCTTTTGGGCACATTGACATCAATTCTGATAGTGTTTCTGGGAGTACATGCAGGCAGAATCCTTCTGAGCTATAATTATACCTTCATGAGAATCTGGAGATGGTGTATCTGGGCTGTTGTTACTGTAAGTAGTCTAGTCTCATTTGAGCTGTCTTAAGGTACTTTTAGGAACAATATAAAGTATTGAGATCATTGTGTAGTTCAGCCAAACTAACACTCTTTTGCTCCACTTACTAGTTTAAATATGTAGGACCAGTTTCACAAAATCAACCCTTCATTCACATCTTCAGCCCCCATTTGACTGGAGGATAAACCATTATGCTGTAGGAATGTGTAATCTGCTCTGGTGGAGGTGTGATGAACTTAAAGTTTATGTTTTCATCACCAGAAGTGTCAAAGTCATTAAACTGTCTTTGTACTTGTAAATGTGGATTTTATCCCATGTTGCTAATTCTGTAGGTCCTTGCACTGATTTTAATAATTTTGTTTTATTCAATATGTCGTGGTTTTCTGTCCAGAAATGACATGCCACTGCTGATTTCTCCAATTGTTTGTATTTTATATTTCTGAAATGTTCTTTTAACTGTGTGCCTATGTTTCTCTTTGTTTTACCAATGTAGATTTTTTCACATTCTGCACAACATTCTGAACCACACAATGATCTTAATATATGATTAGCTTCACTGTGCAATGTTCCAATTAACAATTTTAGTTAATATAAAATATGTGTAGATTTGATTTGATATTGTAGATTGTAGATTAGACATACCCATTAAAATGTGATAGAATGCGTTATTTATTGTTTTAATATCTGATTTTTCCATATAACAGTTTGGAATCTTTTTAATTGAGCAATTGGGACATTCCTTGTTAGGGTTTCCTAGGAGCATCAATTGAGTAAAACTTCAAAACCTTGCTGCTTTGCATGTTGATGAATGAAATGTGCAAAAACAAAAGATATGTAGTAGCAGTATGAGTTTGCAGATGAGGGGAAGCTCTAATAGAAATGATGATGCACAAGACAGGTAACTGACACAGCTGTAAATGAACTCGCATAGCAAGAAATCTTGTTTAATTATCCATAAGCTCTTGCAGTACATATTCAGTGCAAAAAGTAAGCTAAAGTTTTATCATTGTCAAAGCCATGGCACACCCATGAGGCACATGAGGACACTTGATGATAGACATATAGGTCATTTTAACGCATAAGCAACTCTGATGAAGGTTGTGAAACATGGCCCTCTCATTATTTTTAAATTTTAAAATGAATGTAGTAGCATATTTCTACATTTGCAGGCTTTCTTTGTTTTAACCAGTAAACCCTCCCCCAATTTTGGCATACCAGATATGCCCATGTTTTAAGCCCCTTCCCCATTTACTGCCACGGGTGGCCAAGGTCGTTAAGGCATGGACTTGTGAGTGCGAGGTCTGAGGTTCAATTTCCACCAGGACCGTCCTCCCTGACTGAGGTTTTTTCCAGGTTTTCCTCTGTCCTCATAAATGGCAAATGCTGGGTAGGTACCCTAAACTTAGGCTGGAATGTTTCCTTCCTTAAAAAAATAAATCCTTTCCCAATATATCATTTCATCTCATGTATCATCAGCATCCATCGCCTGTGTTGCCTCTGTAGCAAAAATGGGCATTAAACACTATTTTTTCATTCCATTTATAGTATTCCTGCATTTATTTATTTCTTTTGTTACTTCATGTGAAATTATGAATTGACTTTTTTCTTTCTCTATCTTTTTTCTTTTTCTTTATTTCTTTCTTTCCCCCCCCACTTTCTCCCTCCAATGCTTGCTTTAACTACTGAACATTACAGGTGGTGGACATGAAAGATAAACTAGGAAAGGATGATGTTTTATTTTTAAAGGAAGGAAGCATTCCAGGCCTAAGTTTATGGTACCTCCTGAGCATTTGCCATTTATGAAGCCTGAGGAAAACCTGGAAAAACCTCAGTTAGAGAGAATGGTCCTAGTGGGAATCGAACCCCAGACCTCCTGCTCATGAGTCTGCACCTTAATGACCCATCCATCCATGGGGGTATGCATTGAGGTTTTACTGTATTTGAGTGCAATGAAAATGTTAGGCTAAGTGCAATTAAAGTTTGACTTATGACTGACATTAGCCTTTGGTGTTTCAGATGAATATTTCAGCCTAGCATCATAGTTAATGGTTTTTTTAAGGTTCTCACTAAATGCCATGAAAATAATTTTTTCCTGTGCTTCATTCTGTTTTAAAACAATTAATTTATTCTCTTTTGACTAATTTTCCAATTTTTGCTTATAATGAAAATGTGATTGCCAAACAAAACAGATGTATATAAATATGAACGATTAAATAAACTAATAAAATAAATTATTGAGCACAATTGGAAAGCTTCATTTATGTGTAATCTCTTGGCTGAAATTGATGATGCAACAAGGTCACATGCATGAAAATCTATGACTCATTTCAAAGAGGAATATTGACCAATACATAACGTATTTAAATGGTCATTATTTATGAGAAAAAAATAATAAAATCAATAGAGCAATAATTATAATAATCTAATAAGTACATTTAAACTTCAAATGTCTTACTAAGGAATGGACATTACCTAATTCAAGGTATGGCTACATGTAGCAAACAGCTATTCCCCAATTTTATTCTTTATAACATCACCTGCAACTCTCTTACTATTTACAATATTTACAGTTGGTATACATTATTTTTGAGAACAGAAAGTCATGCTAATACACTTATTAGGTATTAGATAGGGCCCAACAGTAAATTCAATGTGCATCTCTCCTTGCAACACATTCCTGTTGCAACTATGTACTCTTCTTCCTTTGAAGTCTGTACACGTTTCCCTCTGTAATTCATCAGCAATAGATGAACTACTGGATGTGGTGACTGATATCCCAATGTGCTTCCGTGGCAGTCTCTGATGGTTTGAATAGAAACTTATTGAGTTCATCCATGAGTGGAACATAAAAATTCATTAGATTTTTTTCTATTTTTTAGGATGAAATTTGCTCTATCGGGTTGTGAAGTTCTTTCAGCAGCTAAGGTTCTGGTGTAATTTGGTGACTTTGTGTCCATAAGTGAGCTGCCACAGCTGATTTATAAATTTGTTTAAGAATATTTCTGAAGTGTTCCTTTCTCTAAATTTCTCTTCATTTTTCCAATGTGTTTTTATTACAATCTGCACATTTAATTTTGTAAATTCCTGATTTCTGTTCTAATGGTATGGTGTCTTTTACTGTGGAACTTGGTAAATTTTTGATATTATATTTGTTCTGTGGAGGGTAACTTTATGCCATGTTCTTTGAATATCCTATTGAATTTATGTTAAGTTGGAGTTTTGAAATTTTTGAATTTGTATCTTTCCATGATGCTCTTCAGTGTGGAAACCTCTTATAGATTTTTTTCTTTTAAATTTATTGATAGTAAAATAATCAAATTATCAATAAATTGGGCCTATGAGCCTGCAAAGTTTAACTCCACCAGGAAATCAAACTGTGGAAAAAAGACAATGGAAGTCTTTCACAGAAACAATTCTAGCTAAAATTAATAAAACGAAGCATTCCTCAATAGAATCTGTTTCTTGGATGAGACAACATTTTACATTTCTGGGAAAACACACAAGAACAATTATGGAATATGAGGAACAGTAATTCCTCATACGTTACATTAGTACCAATGTGATTTATACAAAGTGAATATCTGATTTGCACTGATAAAGGGCAAGGTCATAAGTTCCTTCTTTGCAGAACTCACTGTAAATGCAACCACCTACTTGGGCATGTTACAGAAGAATGTCCTACCGCAGCTTCCTCAAGCTGTAATTTTCAGCAAGATGGTGCACTATGCCATTATGTGGATATTTCTGGATAAGAATTTCCTGGATGGTGGATTGGGATAAGTGCTGAACTAATCGCTTGGACACCTAGATCCAGGATATTACTTGTTAATTTTTTTTTTTTTTTTTCTGTGGGGTTTTGTTAAGACTCAACTATATCAAACACCAGTACAAGATCTTTCTGATCTATGCTGTCATTTGTGCAGCTGTGAAGAATATCATGCCTATAGTGCTGTCAAACACATGGATGGAGATTGAGTACCAGTTGGACATGTCATACAACTAATGACACTCATGTTGAAATGGTGTAAGATAACAAAAAATGTTTGGTTACAGTTGATGTAGTAAAAAATGTTTTCAGTAACTATTAATGTAGAACAAAACTCTAAGGGAGTTTCTTTATTACTTTTGGAGTAATGTATTTCTGTTTTATTAAACTTTTAAGCCAAATATGCTGTGTGTGTTTGTGAGCATGCAAAAGTTACACATTTGTGTTACTAGTGTTTTATAAATTTCTTCTTGTCTAGTTCTTGTTAATTTTGCTACATTGTTCCAAGAGTTACTTTATTTTTCATGATTTATATATAATTTTGTTAACATATGATATCAATGTAAAATTACTGTATGGTGAAACAATTGCATGTAACAATACAAGGCTATTTTGTGATATATGATGAAATTTATTGCTTTTTATTTAGAATATTTTGATTCATTTTCCAGATTTTTTCTTTTAATGAATATAAATAATTTCCTCGTTGGTACGGAGAAAAAGGGAAGGAAAAGATAAGGGGGGGGGGAGAAATAGGAAATAATGTATTAAAACTGAGATGTATCAGAACTGTTCCAGTTTTGTCAAACATATTTGGATTAACTCAGCAAAATCCAAAAAGATACCTAAAAATTAAGAGAAAATAAAAGATTTTAACACTTGTTTTTATAAAAGTATATACTCCAACAATTGTTCAGTCGCTGAAGATAGAAGCATGTACCTAAATTAATAAGCAGATTGAAGTATATATGTTCATAAAGACTATTTTAACGATTTTTATCTCTGATTGTTGCATTCTTAATTACTATTATAATGCTGCTCATTTTTAATGGAATGTTTTGTTTCAGGGTATTGTAGCTGGTATTCTGTGTGAATTTTCCAAGAACATAGGTGTTATACCACTGAACAAGAACCTTTGGTCTCTCTCATTTGTGCTGGCATGTGCAAGTATGGCATTCATACTACAGAGTGCTCTTTATTTTCTCATTGATGCCAAACGCTGGTGGTCAGGTGCACCATTTTACTATGCAGGTGAGTATCATTATTTGTAAGAAGTTTGAGGTTATGTAGTAAAGGAACTACAGCATCATGTTAGAATGGTAGTTGAACCTGGGTGTGAACCCAGGATTTCCCAACCACAGTCAGCAATGCTAACCACAAGACCAAGGAGGTGGTCAAGATAGATTTATGCCACATCTAAAGAGATCAGAAATTTCCAGCTTTATCTTGCCAGTTGTTTCTCATATAACATCCATCTTTGTGGAGCATTCTGAAATGATGAAGCAACAATTTCTGTACCTCTGTTACGATATTGTATACTTTTGTGACATTTTTCAGCTTCAAACTTCTGCTCATAGTGTTAACAGTTTTTAAAGAGATCCGTAGTTTGCATGCAATAACTCTGGTACTGGGTTTCAGCCAGACACCAAGAACTTGACTTTAATTATAGTGTTTGTAATTTGGCTAGTTGCACATTTACATGTTCTGTTCACTTTGGAATTAAATACATGCATTCCTTTCCCTTCTTATTCAACACACATTTGATTCCATGCTTTGACACGGTAAAATTTTTCTTCTTGTCAGAAAGAGCTGTGATATAG
This sequence comes from Metallyticus violacea, assembly GCA_030762175.1. NCBI lineage: Eukaryota > Metazoa > Arthropoda > Insecta > Mantodea > Metallyticidae > Metallyticus > Metallyticus violacea. Next base: position 39,609,257 of record CM060842.1, read on the forward strand.
CCCTCTCATAATTGCTAGTTTTATTCAAGCATTGCTTCTTGTTAGAAAGAGCTGTGATGTAGCCCTTCCATAATTTTTAGTTTTATGCAAGCATTGTTGAGTGAGTAAACTCTGTAAGTTAAGCAGTTTAAATCTTCACACTGAACAATAAACTTGGGATGTGCATGCTGCACCAATTCATTCCCAGAGCTTGCAAACAGCCCTGTGTTTCAGTTTAAGTAACACAGGGGTATTTTCACAAAAATTATCTACAAAATTTACGGTGTTGAGTTATATATAAAACCAACTGTTTTCGGTAGCCAGGAATCCATTGCTGTGATCAGATTTTTTTGTAAACCCATTATCTGTTGATTAAATTCAGTGTTATTGTTAGAGAGTCTTCACAAAACTTTTTATGGTGGAGGGTGAATTTTCACAAAACTATCTACAGTAAAACCTCCTGAGGAAGAATTATCATCTCCTATTGGTTGTTTTCAAAGTAATATAACTGTGCATTGTTGGTAACAGTAAGTAATGATTGATCTTATGTTTTCTGTATATGTTACAATAAACAGATGAAATGCCATTTGAAAAGACAAGGAACAAACGGAAAGCGTCAAGAGAGATATTTTAATATAAGTGCAGAGAAGCTCATTACTCTAGGAGTAACTGTACATTTTCTTATTTGTCACCTGAGCTCAACATAAAAAGATTGTGGCAGAGATGTTGCAACAATGATCTCCATAAAGGCCTCAAAGGGTAGTTTTGAATAGCGGGAATTTTCACAGTGAAATATAGTATAATATAACAAATTATTATTGAGGAAATCACTCAAATTTCACTAATTTAGTTCCACGTACTTGGACATGTTTCAAAGGCGGTTGCCTTCATCGTCAGCATGATCCCAATATCCGCTTCCCTGCGTGGTGTTAAGATGTCACTCCGTTGACTTCACGAACTTAGTGATAAGGTTACTATTGTTTGGGAGATCAAAATTAACCAATTTTTCTTTGTTTTTATTTATGAATATATTTTCCCACATTGTCAATTCTATTGGTTTTTGAAGAGCTTTTAAGAGTTTTGGTTCCTTTTGGAATTCGTGGTTTCTGGCATTTTTGGCATTTGTGGCAAAAGAACCATGAATTCCAAAAGGAACCAAAACTCTTAAAAGCTCTTCAAAAACCAATAGAATTGACAGTGTGGGAAAACATATTCATAAATAAAAACAAAGAAAAGTTGGTTAATTTTGATCTCCCAAACAATAGTAACCTTATCACTAAGTTCGTGAAGTCAACGTAGTGACATCTTAACACCACGCAGGGAAGCAGACATTGGGATCATGCTGACGATGAAGGCAACCACCTTTGAAACATGTCCAAGTAAGTGGAACTAAATTAGTGAAATTTGAGTGATTATAATAATAATTTGTTATATTATGCCTTAAAGGGTGTTCATTGTCAAAGTATAAATCTGTATTCTACAAACATTTCAACTTGGGGTTTGATAATCCTAGAATAGACACTTGCTCTACATGTGCTGGCCTCCTATTGAAAATCAGAAATCTTCTCATCTGAAATTAAAAATAAGATCTGTACAGAATATACACTCCATAAACTAAGAGCCAACAAATTCTTCAAAATAATTAAGTCTTGCAATAAAGATGATATAGCAATATGCTTTGGCTGTCAACAGAACCAACCATTACCAAAATTAAAGTATTTTATAACTGCACATTTTCCCAATTAGCAGAAGATAGCAGAAACTAAGATGTGGCTGACTATATGTGTTTAGAAACCCAAGGTTCACATGGTTCAAATGAAATTGCCTTGGTCTAAAACACTGTGTTCAAAATGGAGAGGAAAAACTGTGACAGGAGAATAAATGAGGCATGATATTTCATTTATTTCCAAACTTGTATGACTGCAAGATTAGCACCAAGATTATAGCAACTTTAATGAGCATTGTGGAGCAATCTACAGTTTTCAGAAAAATAATTCATTACTTTCCAATAAAAGGGCATAGTTACATGCCATCACAAACTCATTGTAACATTGTAAAGAACTATCAAAAAGTTGAATCTATCATTGTGCCTTCCAAATACTATGAAATGATAAATAATTATGAAAAATTTTATATACATGGAAAGGACGGTAAGTGCTTGATCTCAAAAGCAAAGCTCAAGTTCTCTTGAAAAGAAAGTTTCCCTTCAAAGTGCATAAATCCTGTGTTATGTATTACATGAAGAGAAACAAATTTTCAGTCTGGACAACATACTGCAGTCCAAAATAGTAGCTGAATGTCTGAAGAAAATCTTTAAAAACTATTAAATTTATGGACAAAGCAGAATAAATAATTTACAACAACCATGTAAGCTGGAAAAAAAGTTTTGATGTAAAAAGGCTCATGGGGCAAAACAGTTCTATGGTGATGATCTTAGAGACTACAGAACGACAAGGCTCTATATGAAGAAGACAGTCTGGTTTGAATATTTTAGCAGAAGCTGTGTATAAAACACGTGAAAGTTAAAGAGTTTCTTAAAAGGAAAAATATATTAAAACATATCTTTTAAACAAGAATTTATTTTAAAAAATATATATATGGAACTAACACAGTGAGGCCAAGTTATATGAATAAATTCATGTGATATATGTCGTACTAAACACTTTTATTGCTTCACTTACTTGTGTGATATTTGGAACCGGTTTCAAAGACCTTCGTCTTCATCTTCGGCCAAGGGTATGACTCACTCAATATATGTTTAATGAGCATATAATAATTATCTTTTTGCTTACAGGGTCATGTAGCTAACAAACTTTTATGATTTTTAATGTTAATTTTTCATTGTTAATTCAAGAAAATCAATTAGTTAATTTATGTATCATTATAAAGCAGTAATATGTGCTAATTTTGAAATAAGTAGCATAGAAATTTGCTTAGTAAAAAAATTTAATCTGAAAATGTTTGTTTTTATAGGTAGTAAGTTTTGCGAAAATGCCCCTAAATTGGAATAGGGCATTAATACTTAAAAATAGACATATAAGTGAAAAGGAAACTTTGTTAATGTTATATTCTGTATAATTATAATATTAAACTAGTTGTAAAACATGTTTTTATGTGTGTAGTTTTAAATAGTGGAAATTTTCACATTGAAATATTGCATAATGTTCTTATATCTGTGTTTTAAGTTCCTCTATTTTTGTATTCAGCTCTATACTATGCCCAGGTTATAATTTAATCACTAAAATTGTGTCATTGAAACTATTTACAACAGAATTACTCCAACAAGGCAAGCTCAATTTTTCTGAAGATTGGCATATGATATGACTTTAGATTAGTAAGAAATATAATAGTGATTATACAGTTTCTAAGGCTTTCTTAGCAGTCATCAATTTAAAATTTTGACAATATGATAGTGGTTGCTGATTAGATTTTTTCATCTTGTGAGATACTGAATTCCTTCATTGTCTAAGCTTACTGTAGTAGTCGGTGTGAGATACACCTGATGTATCGGAGAATTCTGCTTAATATTGAGATATTAATATTGCAATAAACTGATGAATTATGTGAGACAAGTGTCTGATGAAATAATCCCTAATATTAAGATTGACAAATTTTGCTTGGGATTTTGCAGTGTCAGGGTGCAGATAAAGACATTTTAATGCCTTGGAGAGAGCAAAATGTTGAAAGCAAATACCCATTCAACTCTTAAACCATTCATTCTTTCAGTAGATGCAACCTTTTGATATACACTTTTTCTTAAAACAATATAAAATTACATTTAGAAGATTGGATAAGTGTTTTGGAACAAAATATATCCACAAATGTTTATTAAAAAAAACACATGCGAGCACACATAAAATAAATAATAGGATTTGTATAATGTAACTGCACTCTGTGGTGTAACATTATTCATTGTTCTGCAAGATAAGTAGCATATGAATCGTAAAAGTGTAGATGCCACTGAAAAACAGGTGGAGCTTTTGTAATGTCCTCAAAAATTGTGCAAGGTTCAAACAAGTATCAATAAGCAGCTGTAATAAGTGTTTGCATTGTTCGAAAACACTGTGTCCAGATCACTTTGTTTTAAATCTACAGATAAGGTGACATATAGAGGTTTTTGAATTTATAATATTGAGTAAAATTTTTGGAATTACTGTGCATTGTTCGAAAACACTATGTCCAGATCACTTTGTTTTAAATCTACAAAGGTGACATAGAGGTTTTTGAATTTATAATATTGAAGTAAAATTTTTGGAATTACTGAGCACTTTTACATGCCAGAATAACATAATGTATCCAGTTTTAATTAGAAAGCTAATCAGATGATCCAATTCCTTGAATCTGGATTGGATTAGTAGAAATAAAGGAGGACATTTTGGTATTTCAGCCTTCCTCAGGGTCAGGGCATTGTTCCCAGTAGTGGCAATGAGGCACTGTCATAGAAGGTGGTTCCTAGAGTACATGCAAAATAAGAAGGCACATGAAGCGGAGTTAAATGGGGTGAGGCAAGAGCGATAGCCTACCTTAGAGAAGTGCTGCTGCCTAGCGCAATAGTTATTTATCACTTTTCTCTGTGAGCTCATCAAATCCAACAACTGCTTATTACTTTTAAACTATTCCACTGAATAGAGCTGGAAATTTTAAAGCTGACTGTCCAAGAAGCAATATTTTAGATGGTCTATAGCTGAACATATGAGTAATTCAATAAATACTGCTGTCAGGGATAGCAAATGCCATGTCTTGCATCATGGTTGTTTGTTCTACCACAGTATTATTTTCTTCTCAAAGATGTAGATGCCTCCAGAAAAGCAGTTCAGTTTAACCTTATAAGTGTTCCAATTTTGACATAGTGGATGGTGATATTTGTCTCCAATAGCCACTGTAGTTCTGTAGTTCATATTAAGTGAAACATGTCATTATTGAAACCTAACACTAGTGGCTGACAGACAAATAGATTGAAAGGGAAAGCGTTATATTGAGATGTGCTTGATATGATTTTCAATATCTATACCTTTTTAATTTAGCCTCAGAAGTACATGCTAACACTGCATTTATTTAGAGTAGGGTACTAATAGCTAAGGCATACAATGTAAGTGAACATTCAGTGTCATGTACAGTGAAACAGGGTAAAACAACCACTTCTTAGTCATGGCAGCCCCTGTTTAAATCCCTTGGAAAATGCCAGCATGTTTCAAATCTGGATAGCTTCCAAAAAGACTTTCTTCACCGCACCATTTTTAAATGTATGATCACAGAGAATATAGTGCCATTTAAAAACTTGTTTGTTTGGGGACAAAATAGTTCATAAAGGTTCCATGTCATCTATGGGGCTAATATTAAACAATATAGAATTTCATTATAGAAGAACTAATGTTGAAGAAAATTTTGTTAGAAAGAAACACTGAATTAGTAGCAGAATTACTTCAAAATTTTAAGCTGAACAAGCCACAAGAAAAATATTACAAATTAAGTACAATTGCTTTGGAAAGAGTCATCAAATTATTCGATTAACTCCTATTCGCTGTCACTACAACCCAATAAAATTATAATTGAAATCATTGTATGATTGAGTTGAACTAAACACTCTTTTTGCTCTACTTACTTGTCTATAAATATAGAACCGGTTTCATGAACCTTCGTTCTCATCGTCAGCTAGAGCATCAATTACCGATTTCAATTATATGATTGGCTTCACTATACAAGTTCCAAATAGCATTTTTAACCAATAGAATTAGTTTGAGCAAAAGTAAAATGTGAAGTTTTGTCTGAAATTCAACATTTCAGCTGGCAGACTTTGGGAAACTTATGCATGAGGCTCATGATAAAGTTACGGAGACTGGGCAAGGCATGTTGCTAATGGTGAAAATCTTAAAGAGAAAGATTTCCATAAAAAAGTAGGAGGAGACAGCATTATATAAAACTTATAGACAGTGATTTGGACTCAAATGTAGAAGAAGTTACAGGAGGAGGGAGGAGGAAGTATTTGCAATTCCTTTGTGATTTCAAATATATAATTTTAGGAATGACATTTATAAGATGTAAACTTTCATGAAATATTAGATTGCAAATGAAAATTGTTGCTCAGATGAGGAATTGATATTTAAATTAAATCACAATTGTATTAGAAAGCCTATTGTTTCATTTTAAAGTGAGGAAAACTGTTAATGACAGAACAAATTATTATTGAGGAAATCACTCAAATTTCACTAATTTAGTTCCATTTACTTGGACATGTTTCAAAGGCGGTTGCCTTCATCGTCAGCAACCGTCTTTGAAACATGTCCAAGTAAGTGGAACTAAATTAGTGAAATTTGAGTGATTTCTTCAATAATAATTTGTTATGTTATACTATATTTCACTGTGAAAATTCCCGCAATTCAAAACTGTTAATGACAGGTTTAACTTGTGCATCTTGTATTTTTCACTGTCTTCGCTGCTATCTATGGATCTTGTACACCTGCATATCTGCTCTCTCTTTTGAATTGCAATGCACTGTGGCAACAGCACATAGCTGATTATGGATTGGAGAAACTTGTGTGTCTTCGTATTTCATACTTTCACGAATACCCTTATGCCATTGGAGGCCTTCCCAAAGAAGTTTAAGCCCCATGAGAAATCTTTCCATGGCTCTAGGCACTGTCCCACCTACTGTACCTGGCACTTGTGATCTAGTAACAGAACCAACATAATGAAATTAGATATTAGTGAACTTAAAATTTGTGGAGAGGAAAGATTCATTCTAGCATTTGCCTAAGTGACAAGGGGAAACCATAAAAACCCCAATGTCAGGATTGCTGACTGTAGGAACTTGAACCCAAAACCTCCCAAATGGAGTCCCAAGCATTCCTGTCTGAGCTAACCCTCTTGGTACAGATATTCATTCCATTTTTTGGGAAGATTGAACTTAACATTTAAGAGAAATTGAGTCGAAATAGTAACATACACACCACTAAAATTGAATTAAATGGAAGACTAGTTTCGGGAGCCATCGCTCCTATCATCAGTTCCTGGTCGACTGTTCCTGGTTGAGTCGACCAGGAACTGATGATAGGAGCGATGGCTCCCGAAACTAGTCTTCCATTTAATTCAATTTTAGTGGTGTGTATGTTACTATTTCGACTCAATTTCTCTTAAATGTTAATAATTTACACCACTGTTACAAAAGTTCACTATATTTTATACAAGATTGAACTTGCCTTATTGGGGAAATTCCCTTGTTAGTATATTGTATTTTATGGAATAGAAATTGTGTATTTTCATTTAAACAGATGAATCTTATGTAAAGGAAAGATTTTTTTCATTTTCAGTTTTTTTAAAATATAACATTCTGTTAACATTTCAGGTATGAATGCAATTCTCTTATACATTGGACATGAAATAACAAGACATATGTTTCCTTGGAGTTGGAAGCCCTTTTATAAAAACCACGCAGAGTTCCTAGCAATGAATCTTTGGGGCACCACACTATGGATGATAATTGCTTTTGTTCTGTATAAGAAACAAACTTTCATTACTTTGTAAAAAAATTTCAAACCTTGTGTTGTAGCAGTGTTTTGTTGCCTTCTTACGTAATCAGTAGATTGATTATAACTAAGCATATATGAGATATTTTTACATACATCACAGTATTTTTAACAATGTTAGAAGTAACATGTTAATGGGATATTTCTTACCAATGCCAGTTTTTGTATGGAATGAAGTTCTTAATGAAAATTATGCATTGCTGTATTATGCAACTTTTTTCATGATATTTCTCAAAGTTATGTGAGATCAGTGCTTGCAATTTTGTAGGCATTGTCCGTACAGTCAAAGTTACTATTTTATGCACTACTATCCAAACCAATCATTTACACATATTAACCAAAAGACATCACAACCAAAAGCTAGGAAGTCTTGGATCATGCACTTAACTTAAAATTTATGTGTATGTTCCTCCATCATCTATTTGAAAAATGGAAGGCATTTATATTAATACTTAATGATCAAACTTTCAAATTAGTAGTTTTGTAAATTTTGATAATTAAACTTAAGTGATAATGTTTTATTTCATCAAAAATCAGAAAATGCTTCATGTTGTGTGCTTTTGTAGGGTTCACAAGTGAAACCTATAACAAAAACCATTTCTAATAATTTTATTTAGAAATTTTCATGCACCCTTAAATAATTTTTTTTTTTTTGCTTCATTATAGGAAAATAGTAGATCTTTCCAATAATGTATAATTAGATTAAGACTGAATCATTCCCAAAGTGCATATTCTACCTTATATTTTGATTTTACAATAGCCATAGCATGAGAATATTTCTTAATTTAAGGCTGTTACAACATTCCTTTATCAAATTTCAGTTTCCCAAATGCTAAATAATACTTTCTCATTTAACATGTGGAAGTATGTGGTGTTTATATTTTAAAATTAACATTTTGCAAAATATGAAAATGTTTGAATACCTGTAGATAGAAAGTATTATAATATTAAAAGGACAAACATTTACAACCCATTTTTTAATATACAACTTATTTTTATACAATGTTATGTACTTTTTAAATACTTGAACATATTAAGTTATATAGTTTCTGACATTAATTTGTTGTTTCTTTCGATCACCCCCTACAGTGTATATTCACCTTTTGTAATTTTACTGCTGCTGAAGCATTTTGTTCATTTTCTTCCTTTTCCTCCGTTTTATGCCTTTTTGTTTGAGATAAAAACCAACATTTTATATGCCTAAAATATGTGATTTTCCAAAATGCTTCATCAAACAAGACTCACAATTTTTTTAATAAAAAATTAAATTTTCATTGTTAAGAAAGTGTATTGCTTGTCAATACTGTGGTATGGTAATTGTGATCATTGTCCTCACATACCTTTATGTTACATAAATACTTTTGCACTTTGTCTAAATATAAAAACAAAAAGGGCATTTATTTAAGGTAAAAGCATGCGTGTGTTTTATTAATGTTTATATAAGTTATTTTATAAAAATTGAACATTCTTTTGTGTTCTGTATGTTTGAATTAATTTATAATTATTGTCTTTTTATTTAAGAAATTCAGTGATTAATGTAGCAATCTCATTCTTTTTAATTCTGTTTGTTTTGTAATTATAAAATAAATGTATAGTATTTATACATTCAACATCTGTAATTGAAATAAAACAATGAAACAATCTGATTGAGTTCCAGAACATATTTACAAAACACTTATTTACAAATTGTCCTCTATGGGCTGTTGGTAAAGTACAGAATCTGCAACTTTGTGGTTTGTTGCAGAGAAAATAGTTAAATCGCTACAAAGCATATCTAGTACCCAGATAACCAACAATACCAATAAAAGACACTTTTCTATAAGAAAAGAAAAAGGGGGAAACATCACAATTTTAGACATGCAGCCATTTTGGTGAAATTACCATCATAGATGCAGCACATGGATGTGGCATGACTTCACTGTAGTGAGCATGATAATGCCAACACAGCAGGGCTTCACACTGCACAGTACATATTACAGTAGCATGCATGATAAAATGACAGTTGCACAGTGATAAGTAGCTGTAATTGAATTAAACCACTGCTGCATGATGAATTCTGTGAAGGTCAAGCAAAATATTCTAATGCTTAAACAGAAGTTGGTGCTATGAGCAAAATGGAAAAAGATAGGACACAGTTAATGAAAGAATCTTTGCTCGTAACAACTTCATCTTCATAATGTGCCGATTTTGCATGCAACTATGCACACTAATCAATAATTCTGTCTTCTTCTTGCATGTCTTGGTCCATAATGTGGTGAGGAAGTTCACCTCATTTTGAAGCCTATGCTGATAGGCTGATGCACTTCTTGATTTGAAAGGTTCCATAAACTAGCAAGCTCTCTGCAGGACAACTTATGATCATTCTCTCCTGAGCCCAACATGTTGCAGCCAAAGAAGTTCCATGGAATGGGAATTTTGGCTTCTTAATTAGAAATTTCTAAGAGCTTCTTGGTTAACATTTTAAAAAATTGAGTCGAAATTGTAACATACACACTGCTAAAATTCAATAAAATGGAAGACTAGTTTCGGGAGCCATTGCTCCTATCGTCAGTTCCTGGTCGACTCGATTTCGACTCAATTTTTTAAAATGTTAATATTTGACACCACTGTTACAAAAGTTCACTATATTTTATACAGCTTCTTGGTTGTTAAACTATGACCCAGATTTGTAGTAAGGTAGTACAATTTCGTTAAAATGTTTAAATATAAAGTACTAAATTAAGTATTCTCTTGAAATTTTTTTATATTTCTTCATTGCATTTGCTAGTCTTTAATGTTCTTAAAGAAATGTATTTTAAATAATACTGAGTATTATCTGGGGAAGTTATCTTAGTATTATGTTTTTATGTGTATTGTTGCAAGTTGAGGTAGATATGTAAATTTTTGCAGCCGAGTTTAACATGTTTTGTGCCGAATTTTACAGATACTGCCTTATAATGCTGGCTCTTAAGCAAACCTTTTTTGAAATATTTTTGGGAAGAAATAGTCTTGAGCCACCTTTCAGCAAGATTTGCTATCCTGCAGTGGTACCATTTTCTGGATTTTGATGTAAAGAATTCATTGATACCCACTTTTACGACTTCATTCTTTTCAAAATTTCTTCCATTAGGTAATGTGCCATGGTTAAAAACAGATGGTAATTTGAAGGTGCAGCATCACAGTTATATGCTGGATGTGGTAGCGGTTTGGTCCCTTTCATTTCCTGGATTTTTTCCATGGTTCAAGCATAATGGGGTTTCGCATTGTCCTGCTGCAATGGAACTCCATTTCAATTAACTACTTCTGGGTATCTCTGTCTTAAAACTTCATGAATTTCTTCCATTTGTTGAGAATAAAGATTTGCATTGATTGCACACCTGTTGGAATAAACTTCCAGTGAGTCACGTCTTTGAAATTCTGCCAGACATAATATTACTTTGGGGCCGAACCAATTTCTTTAGCAATGATTTGGCCAGCTGATGGGGATTGAGCTACTGTTTCAAAGTGTTAGGGTTGTGGTAATATACCCATTTTTCATCACATGTGATGATGCTCCTGATATATATCTAAGAAGCTAATGATAGATATCTACTCTGTTGGGCTGTTCAGGGATGAATTCGTAAGATACAGATCTACAGCTTATGTATGCTTTTTTAAGTGTCTTAATATGGCGATGAATGGTATCTTTTGATGTATCAAGTTCTTCTGACAGTCTACCAGTACTTTTTTGCAGATTTTCTTCCAAAATATGTGTATTATCAATGTTCTGTACTAGATCTTCCAGGTAAATCTTTTAAGTGTTTTCTTCTCCATTATTGAAACACTGGAACCATTGTGATACTTTCTCCCTCCTTTTCATACTATCTTCCAGCAATGGTAGTAGCTTTATAATATTGTTTCCAGTAGTGCTTTAGAAGGACTCTAATCGCAAACTTTACCTCCATTTTATAATTGTATGTATGAATGTATTTTACTGCCTATTGGGTTTAACCTAATGGCAGTGATGAATAATGAAAATACAATAATTGTTTACAGAAAATACTTAAAAAACAAAAAAGAAACCACTTAATTTAATAAAATACATGACAACAATCTAGAATTAAATAAATAAATGTACATTTAAATATATGTCAAATTAATTTTACTCATATATACATGCCAGCTAATTAAATACATGTCAACTTAATTTTACATATATTGACTAATTAAAATAAATAATAATTTGGCCCAACTAAAACATGTAAATCTACTTAAACACACCTCCACCTAATTATTGTACACATATTAACTTATTAAATACATTGTAAAATTATTAGCTTTGTCAATTATAATTCAGCTTTTTTAAGCTTAAACGCTTATTGGCTTGAATAGTAATATAAAAAAGATAAGCAAAGCTAGTTAATTAAATACAATAAGGAGTTGAACAATAGTTTACGTAATCCGGGAAAAACTTAAATTTGAATACTAATTAAATTCATATCTACTTGTATCAATGAAATATTTTTACACATGCAAGTTTAGGTACTTTTAAATCTTGTCAGAGAACGACATCCCTCAAAGACAACCGCAGGAAATTAATTGCAGTCATTTATGATTCTATTTTTCCTTTTTTGTTCTTTTTTCTTTTCTTTTCCTCCCTTTTCATCTCAGGTCATCAGTGTGTCCCATTCCAAATCAGGGTGTGAAATGGCCAACAAATTTTGCTCAGAGACCTGTTTTTTTCAGGCTTGAGGTTCTTTATTGCGCCATAAATGTATGACAGAGAACCCATGGCTTTACTTCCCTTCTTCAGAAGGAAGCCGTACTTAGGAATTTTAAGCCCGAAAAATCCATCGGTTCTGGTCGGGATCGAACCTGCGACCTTGGGTTTAGGAGACAAATATGGTTACCACTACACCACCAAGTCCGGCATTTATGGTTTTATGACAGAAAATTACCTGCATTCATTTTCTGTTGTTCTGGATATATATGCTCATTATATTTATAATAACCATGTCATCCTATAAAAAACATTGCCCCCCCCTAAAAAAAAAACATTAAAATCTTACAAAACACCAAACTTAAAACTGACGTTTCTTATTAGGCAACTAATATATAACTGTTTTATTTGAATGGGCCAGACATTTTTGGATAAATATTTGCCATGTTCTTTGAATATCCTATTGAATTTATGTTAAGTTGGAAAGGTGCAATATGACGATTTGCTGAAACGAAACTGGCAACCATTTTCCAACCTACACTTTGGCATTGCTTAATCTTCATAAGGAATCATCATTTGGAAAGACCCAGGTTGCTGACTGCCCTTTTGATTCTGGGTTATATTGGTAAATGTAGTTTTCATCACCAGTAAAGATGTGGTGAACATATCCTGAGCTGTCATTGTTGAAATGATAAATCATTTTTTGACACAGTTCCACTCTTGTTGCCTTTTGTTCTTGTGTAAAATGGGGTACCTAATGACAACAAAGCTTCCTCACACAAAAGATATTTGCAGAGGTTTTCTGACACCTATGGCAAATGAATGTTTAGAAACTCATCTATTTTCTTGTAAGTGTTTACAGGTCATTCTGCACTATGGTTTCTACCCTAGTGAAGTTTTCATTTTGACTACTTTTGTGAGATACCCTTATCTTTCAAAGCTGTTCTTCCTTGTGCAAACCATTTTGTATGTGAAAGAGCAGAGTTTTGAAAAGCTCTCTGTAATTTTTCTAAGCTTTTGTGTAATTGTAAACAAATCATTGTACAAAAATATTCTTGATTCACTTCCATCTTAAAACATCAGGCAGTTAGTGGAAGACCCCAATTAACATTTTGCTGCCCAACACATGTTATGGTTACTAATCAAGACATGCTCTTTCCAATGCTACCAACAGGAAAGATATCTCCTTTAGTTTCATCAAATCTCAAAAATTAAATAATGAATCTTGTATTTATACACTTTGAAATATTTCTTTTAGTTATCTAAACATCTATAATTTGATTGTGAATAAAATACTTGACATAAGTGTCATTTCTCAAATATAATTCACCATCTAAGTACATATTTAACTGTAATATAGTACCAAATAAATTAAACACTCACTTTTATTTACATATGTTTTAATGATGCTGTATTAGATATGCTACATTCATCTATAAATGTATATAATTCTTTACAGCTTAATGTGCAACTCCATGTTTGAAATATACATCTGCTGAAAGAAGTTACAAATCTGAAGTGTTCTGTGATACTGAGGCATCACCATGAGGACTATAAACAATGTGCTCCTGATTGCTCTTAATGGTTTCGCTGATGAGTTCTTCTAGTTTAGCTAGGATAACATTTACTTTTATACGAACTGATTTCAAAGACTCCTCAATCTCATCAACACGCTTCTTTAAGCTAGAAAATAATATTATGCTGCTTTTAATGTTTGGGCAGAAGAAAAAACAGTTCTTATTCAACTTATGTAATGCTAAACTTAGGTATTCATTTCTTACACTAAACTCCACTTGCTTACATAAAAATAAGACGTATTTTGGGAGAATCTCTCCCATCTTCAGTTGCTCACTGAACTGCTGTTATGTAATGCTATTAATGTTTAATGTTTACCAGTCAGATGTTATCACTAAAGAAAGTAATGTATTTGAAGAAACTGAGGGCTATGAGATCATTTGAAAGTCCACCAATATGGATTATACACTGCCTGCTTCTCAACTGGTATTCTTTGATGTGATTTTAGTTTGTGATAAGTTGCCAGGCAAATATTTATTTTCTTAAGAGATTTCTGTCTATCCAAAATAGACATATAATATATTGCGCATGAAATGGTTGGCTTCAAACTGATTTGTACTGTTATTAATTCATTTTATTCATTTGTTCACCACTATGGCTCAGATGGTAGTGCATTTTCTCCATAGTTCAATCTCAAATTGGAACATGTTGCAAGGTTAAGTCACAGTTTTTTCCTTACTTTTGAGATGGTAACATTAGATGCTAGGGACTTATTTGTTTGTCATTTCATTCATTCCATTCATTGTCCCTAAACCTTAGCAGATAGCAGGATGTTAAATGACTACAAAAAATTCATACATTCATTCTAAAAGTCTGAAATGTTACAGACTTCAATAAAGGGTATTTGGACTTAATTATGTTGACTGTTGTGATGTCATCATTTTATATACTTTAATTTTCTTAGCTAGCAAATTTTTTATTTAATTTTTAGTGTTATTAATGCTGCTTTGGCACTTTCTGTGTGAAATTATGTGTGTGCTTTATTCCCTTTAACAAAGTGAATAACATGTTTGTATTAAACTTCTCATGCAACATGGTTTGGGCTAATTCTCTCTTCTAGCTCCAAATCTCACCATAAATTTTTCCAGCACTTTCCCTGTTTTCCCAATTTCATTCCCTAAGGAAATGGGGAGATACTGAAGAGATTGACAAACTCCATATCCTCCTATCTGGTTGATGACATATGTGAATGTGATATAGTTTCCATGAACTTATAATTGTGAACATTGCTTTGCAATATAAATTTAACTATCTATTTATTTTATAGATATAGTGAACTTGGGCAGCACAAAGTAATCCAGCTAGCATTACATCAGAATACTGTAAAACATGTTGCCTCATGTATGCTTAATCAATTCTGATATTTTTAGAACAGGAATGCATTCAGCTTTAAAAACTGTGTGCTGAGTTTATCTACTAGATTAGCCTCTTTGTATGAGGCTGAGCTTATCAGCTGGTTGGTGTGCTCAAAGTGCCAATTTCTCTTAATCATTTGATATATTCATGTGATGATGTGAACACTTTCTGTATAATAGTATTTGGGAGCAGTTCAAAATAATCTACAGAGCAAGGGTTTTAGTTTCTATACTTCACTACTACTCATCATTGATTGCAATAATTGCCAGTATAAAATATGAAAAAACAAATCTCTTCCAGGTAGGAATTTTGAGAGTAAATTTAGAACTGTACATATCTAAAAAGTACTTACAGGTCAAAATCAGCTGGAATCAAACCTGTGGATCCATAAACACGGAAACCTGTTTGAAGAAAGAATCAATTTAAGTTTAAAAGTAAAAATGTATTATTTTTATATTAACTGTAACTAAATTTTAATAGTTCATCTGGTCAATTAGGATTCAAACAGGCCTTAGGTATAATCCTTGAAAATCAATGATATCAGGTACTCAATATGGATGCCCACTATACATCAGAAAAGAGCAGACATAGCTAGTGGGCATTTTCAATAGTCAGAAGGGACCAGACTTTAAAAAATTTTGCCATGTAGGCAAGTGAGTTGGCATTATAACATACACTTGTTGATCGAAGTACTGTTACTTGTCAACTGAGTTTGATTCTGAGTTGGGACAACCAGGTTCAGCTTTTTACTGGAATTTTCCCTCATTCTGAGAAGGTAAATACCAAATAACTTAAGATACAGTCAAATGCGTTCATTTGCAGTTTCATTAGTTGTTTAATACATCATGCATAAATTAAAAGCTAAAAGGAAAACAGAAAATAAAAAACATAATTGGGATAAATTGATTGCAGTAGCATCATCATTTGGTTTCCCATTCTGTATTTTACTGTATGCAAAAATTGTTCCAACTTTTATATTTTCACAAGATGCTTCAATTCTTTAATATCTGTAATCCATAGAGGGTGATAATTTTATAGATTTTTCTGATGTGCTGTTTGGACTAACAAATATAATTTTTTAGTTCTGAAAGCAATACTGATTAAAATATATTGTATTGTTGCAAGCTCACCATCCTGATCCTCATCAAATGCTCTGAGAATTCTTTTGGTTTCATCTGCAGTAATGATCTTATTCACATTTATATCATATTTGGCTAGAAACATTTCAATTTCCATGTCTGTAAAATTATTTCTAGAAAAAAGAAAGCAGACATTAATTGTAACCATCTTCACTGCCTCATAAACTTATAGCAGTTCTTAAGAAGCTATATTTGAATATGCATATTAGCTGTTAAAATTCACTATTCTGTAACTTTGAAAAGATATTGTATGGTTATGAGAAAAGTACTGAAATGGCATCAGTGTATGGTTTTATACATTTTTTATAATTGTAATATTTTTTACTCCTAAATTCGGGTCTTCATTTTGTTTTTTGTGCATGCAGACCAGCCCTTAGGCTGTCAAGTCACAGCTGTGCACACCAACAGTAAAGCATATATATTTGTTGCTGATTAAGACCAGTTAGTGCATGTTCACGTTTAGAACAGTGAGGAGCTACTGTGTTATAGCATTTCATTTTTCTGTATGTCTTGGTTCAAAAATTAATACAAAACAATGCATTTTAATTTGCTGTAACTTTTTAAAATGAATTAATTCCTCAGTGTCTTGCAGAATTTCAAGAATATTTTCTGTGGTTTCTTTCACCTGACGTATCTACAACGAGGATCAGTTTTGAACAAGAAAATAAGATGCAGGTGTCATGTTTTAACAAAGGAAAAATTGGAGGATTACATGGCTCGATTAGAACAATCACTGTGGAATATCTCCTCTTGAAAATGAACTTATACTCTTGAAGCTATAAAGTAGTAAAATAATGTTATAGATTTGTTTTGATGAAACATATTTCACTAACCTAGTTTTTTAAGTGGACATGATTTGCTCCCCTTGTCATCTATCCACATTATCTATTGCAAAGATAGCACAAATAATAAGCTGTACATAAACACATTTTACTATAAAATCTCAATTTTCATCCTTACCTTTCATCAAGGTTACGGAAGCTCATGCCATAGCCTACTTATTCAGGAAGAAAAAACTGGTCTGCATGTGAAGAAAAACCAATTGAAGACCCAATAATACTTGTCTTTGCAAATGAAAGCTAGGCTTATGTTCTTCCTTAATATACCTTTTTAATACTTTCCGAATCTCATCATAGGTTATTTTCTTCTCTTTTTTATGTTTAGCATCAGGTTTGGGTTTTTTGTAAAGTCCTAATTTGCAAAATATGTTCTTAAAGCCACGCTTAATATAATCTGTCATTTCAAGTCCTTTTGGAGCTGCTATTTCAGACTTCACCTCAGAATATGTGTCATTAATAATAGCTAAGAACATGTTCTGAAAAAAATCAACAAACCCTTTATCTTCCAAATGAAAAGTTAATAAGATCTGCATTTCTTTTGAATATGTTAATATGCAGAACTTAAAACATTCCTTTCATAATTTTCTTTGTAAAAATACAATTACTCATTTGCTAAGGATGTAGAAAAAGAATGACATTTCTAATTTTGAGGGGCATTTTAAATTATAAGATACTTCAATGATGTTGCATTGGTACTAAATGAAAACCGTGAGAAGCATCATTATATATGTAGAAGTAAAACAATATTTAGAAATATTTCTTAGATAGGTGTTACTTTTTCAATGTTAATTATTTCATAAATAAATTGAATAACTCCATTACTTACCAGGAGTACAAAGAATACAAAGAAAATATAAAGGATGAAGAATATGGGACCAAGAATTCTGTTTGCATTTTCAATTGCAAGGTAATCAAAATCTCCCAGAATCGTTCTCAGTAGTGTAAAAATGGATGTCCCAAAGTTTCTGAAGTCTCCCACCTGAAAATATTAGCAGAGATAGACTGTTAAAGAGAATTTATATTTTCTATAAACTACACATTTTGTGTTTAGTATTTTTTTGTTTAGTATGACATATATCACATGAATTTATACATATTTTGTATCTAATATAAGATGCTCAGCATAAGAGATTCTGAGAGAAATTTTATTAACTAGTTCAGATGTTTTTTCAGGACTCATTACCTATTGCACTAATCATAATTCTTGCTCACTACAGCTTTGTTGCAATGAGCTATGTCTGAAAGTTCTTTAACAAAATGAAGGTAGAGAAGTAGGTAGATTGCTAACTTTGTGCATTTATGCCTTATGCTCCTATGCTTACTTTAATCAAAATGAAGGTAGACAAGTGGATAGATTGCTAACTTTGTGCATTTATGATGTTATGCTCCTATACTTACTGCATGTTAAATAGAAATAAAACTAAATTAAAGGGAATGTAATTGAAAAAAATACTTTTGATTTGAACATCTTTGGTTAGCCTGCAATGCGGATAAAGACCATTTATAATAAAAATATATTTTATATATGCAGTGTAAATCATCAGAAGACATAATTATTTAAATAAATTCAGAAGCTGGTGTTACTGAAAATTGCAAAAGCTACTCTCAAGCCAACAAAAAATTTGAAACATATCATCAAGTATATAATCTGTGAATAAACTCACAATAATATTACTTTGTGAATGTTGTACTTTTATTTTTTCCAAAATCATCTCTGTTAACATCGGGAGAATATTGTTTAGATAAAGAAAAAGCTTTAAAAAAAGTTGTCAAATGATATAATCATTGTGGAGTTATCTTTTCTTGACTGATAATTTTCTGATATAAGTTTAGAGAATCAAAAGCAAAAATGATAAAAGCAGTGCATAGTGTTTTATTCATGAAAATGTTATAGGATTTCCTTATTTTAAACTTTTCACTGTCACGGAATTCAAGCAAGAGTGCTAGACAGCAAAAAAGCTATTGGATACACATTTAATTTAAAAAAAAAAGTCATGTTTTTAATTTATAAGTATTACCTTTGTGCCAAATAGCAAATATCCTAGCTGAGCAAAGGCAAGAAACACAATGAAGAACATGAAGCCAAATCCTATTATATCTGTGGCACACTGAAATCAATATAAACACACAAATATTTTATATGAGTATACATTACTCATTTATGTTATGTTTGCCAATTTTGGTGTGAGCACTGTGAACTGTTTATATCTGCTCCTATTGGAGTCTTTCTCACTGTCCTGGCTTGTAGCAGAACATAACACAAGTGCAGCTGTGTAGAAATGCAAGCCAAAAGCACTTAGTAACAACTTTCACAGGCCTGTTAATGGGCCTTAACAAAATAAAGCCTTCACCAGTAATGGCTCAGGTTAAGCGACAGAATTCTCCTTTCCTCTTTTGTTGCTAGCTCATCATTATGATTACATTACTATGTTGTCAGCATCTGGTTGTAAACAATAACAATAATTTTTTTAAACTTAAATGTAAATTGGAACTTGCACAGTGAAGCTAATCATATTAATTGATATCATTGTATGATTCAGTTGAACTACACACTCTTAAAGCTTCACTTACTTTTCATAAATGTATGGAACTGGTTTCGAGAACATTTAGTTCCCATCTTCAGCCAGGCTAAAGTTCAATTGTCCCACAGCTCAACGAATGATCTGACAGTTGAACTTTAGCCTGGATGGGAACTAAATGTTCTGGAAACCGGTTCCATACATTTATGAAAAATAAGTGAAGCTTTAAGAGTGTGTAGTTCAACTGAATGATATCAACTAATAACAATAATGTTCTTTCCTTGGCCATCAGCAAACATAAAATAAACAGGTTATACTTGCAAAGAATGAATGTCAATAATTACTTTAAAAAAGTATTAAAAAATCCAGAGTCTATGGGTCTAAAACCTTTAAGATTCCCTGATATTTTTATTCACTGTCAAACTGCTTCAACAATTTATGGCATTTTTTGGTACATATTATTTTATGGCGTACAGACTTTTAAATGTTAAATTGTTTAAAAAATTTATATCATATTATTAAAACCACTCCTAACCTAAGAAACAATTTTACACAATGATTTTTTTTTTGATTGATTTATTTATGGACGGTCTTTAACAGCTGAGGTCATCAGCGTCCCATTCAACTCGGGGTGTGAAACGGCCAACAAATTTTGCTCAGAGGCCTCTCTTTCAGGCTTGAGGTTCTTTTTCGTGCCGTAAATGTACGACAGGGGACCCACGGCTTTACTTCCCTTCCGAAGGAAGCCATACTTAGGATTTTTACGTCCAAAAAATCCATCGGTCCTGGCCGGGTTCGAACCCGCGATCTTGGGTTTAGGAGGCAAGTATGGTAATCACTACACCACCAGGACCGACTTTAACACAATGCAATCAATATAAGTAGACTAATGGAATAAAGGTAAGGAGGTAGGAACACTATGTATGTGCCATTTTTTCTTACAAATAAAAATAAGCAAATAGGTGGAATGCCATAAAGTTATAAAAGTAGTAAATAATAAACTAGCAACATTTTCTACAACAAATACAAAACTATATGTGCATGCTTACCCGAGATAAGGTTTTGCTAAGTTGAGACATTGTTTTGTTGAAAGTGACATATTTAAAAAGCTTTACCCATGCAAAAAACACAAGGAAAGCAATAGCATCATTGTAATGTGACTGCCACAGACCAAGATAGTCAAAGTTGACATATCTTTCTTGTCCCAAAAAGTGTATTAGCATTGGTGTGATGACAAAGTACCTGTAGAAATGCATTCCTATGATGACATATGCTGTCTGTAAGTAAGAGAAGGTCATATTTAAGTTTTATAATATGTATGTTATTATACATATGTACCTTATATTAAGAGTTTGAATGACTTGGGATAAAGCCAGGGTTGAAACCAAACCATGTGTATTGAGTATTACTTAGAAAATAAATAAATATAAAATTCACTATTAACATTTTATAGGTGGAATAACACAATTGGTGACCTGCCTCCATTATCTGGTGGTAGCATTTGCAACTGCTAATATAATATAAAAGTTCATAGTTTGATTCCTGGTCATGGCAGCTATCTGGATGTGGTTTTTAGACTTCTTCTTACTCAGAGCAGATGAATGCCATAGAGCTTTAAGCTGATTTGCACCATCATTAATTTATTTCATTCATCCCTACAGACTGCAAACCTTCAATTACAGGCTTCACTCAGAACCCAATAAAGTTAATTTATTCATCTGTGTGGAATTCTTGAAGATCTAGTGCTTCCAGAAGAGATTAAAGCAATTCTAATGATATCCATTGTATTTATTTTTTACATTTATATTGGCAGAATTAAGGCCTTAGAACCTTTTCTTCCATTCAACCAGTTTATACATACATATTTTTTTTTTTCATCCAAATAGTCAATTTTAATTACATAGAATATCAGCTAAATTATAATAAATGAAAGAATGACAATTTCATAGTACAAAAATAAAAGGAATATAAACATAAATATAATTAAAAGAAAAAAATATGTTTGTGATTCATATCAAAAATATAATCAAATATATATATTATTTAAGATATTGAGGATAATGGCATTACTAAGCACTCTGAATGCATAGTAGAAATGGCAAAGTTAGTTAATTGTTTTTCAAGAGTGTTTCAAGGATTCAAATACTGAGACTTTTTGTTTCTTTTACTTCATGAATACTAGAATTATTTATAAAAATGGATGAGGGATTAAGTACTCCGTGATGATTAAAATGCATGTACATTGTTTTACTAATATATAAATGGAGTTTATTATTACCTAACCAATACTGTAACACTATGATAGATTCATTTACTACATTTTGAAGTTTATTTAAGCCATTAGTGTTAAAAACTATGTTAGTATCTCAGCAAACGAGATTGTTTTTGCATATGTGGTAAGCATGAGGACAGATCCATTACATGTAATAAAAATAAAACAACTCAGAATAGAAAAAGATAAGATAACTTTTAAAAATTTCACATATCATCCATGGATACTTTCAAAATAAACTAAAATATTTTAATATTAGATTGGCTGACCTGCATGCACTTTGTCTTCAATGCTTTCTCAACCCATTTGAAAAAGTTTGGCCCATTCTTTTACAGTAGAATATGAGGGGATGTTTCCCAATATACACCATCTAATTGGTATTTAATTTCATTTGAAGTAAGTCCTTTTGTAAGAACTTAATAACAACTCGATACACCATTTTGAACATGTCACAATTTTCTACACATAGTCTTCTTTATACAAGTATAACTGATAAACTGAACACAGTGAAGCAGAAGTTACATCTGCAATTATTTACTTAATAGATGAGGATTTTGTGAAGGCGATAACCCTTATTGGTAACGTTGGAAACCCTTGTACCTAACTTTGTATTGTTTGAATATTTGTGTTACCTTTCTTTTTATATTAAAGGGGCCAGAACAGCATTATGATCATATATGCCTAGATTTATATTTTCTTTCCGAAAGGGGAAAGAGTCTTTATGTTGTAGCTCCAGAGATATACTTGAGAGAGGTATTATTGGAATTAGGTGAAAGGAGTGAATTATATGAATATTATGGACAGAGGTGACTGCATACTGACCCTAAATGTTAAGGTTAAGCAGATGAATGGTGCAATGAATGGAATGCATAACCGCACAAATTTATGAATTAATGATGATGCAAATAATTTATAGTTGCTAGTTAACAACACATTAAAAGAATAAAGAACTGATCTAATTGCTCACCTAATGATTAATTTTTTTTTTATTTAATGAAAAAGTTTAATGGATTATATAATATATTACATACTATGCTCAGATTTAAATGGGATCTTGTGTCATATAGTTATGTTTGCATAACCAAAACCTGTAATCTAACTAATTCATTCTGGGTGTGTTTTCTTTTGTTTCACAGAATGAAACAAGAATTTTGCGCTTTTACTACTGGCATGGCATGTTGAAAACAGCAAATTTAATTCTATTTAAAGAAATAAATAATATAATTAAAATGTAAAATGGAACTTGCACAGAGAAGCCAATCATATAATTGATATTATTGTATGATTTAGTTGAATAATATAACTTCATTTTTTACTTAAATCTATATCTGATAAGACTTTTATAAGAGTTTCAGAAAATTTCAAAGCCAAAAAAGAAACTAAACTGTTTTAATTGTGCCCAAATTATTAGAAATTCATTAGAGTATACCATAATGATACTCCTCCATAACAAAAACATTTGTTCACCACATGTGTGCCTCAGTAATTAAACACTATTAAACAAACCTTTTATTCAAAAGTGGTTCTTTCAAAAATAAATGTGTAATATTCTTTTTTTTTAACATTAATGTTGCCATAAAAATACTTTTGAAAATATTTGTAACAATAAAAACATAGACAAAATTTATTTCTAGTTAAGATGAAGATAAAAAAAAATAAAAGAACAGTATCTGATATAAAAAAAAGGCATGGTCTATGTCATTTATCTATGTCGAAGGTTAAACTCACTATATAATAAAAAAGGTAGTCCCATTTAAAATTGAACAAAGGGTAGCAGTATTAATTCATAATATACATACAGCAAAAACATCATTACAACATAATTGTGTTTATCTTTACAACCTGTCTAGATTTTTTCTCCAGTAAACCAGTTTGAAAGCCATAGAGAAAGTTATTATGCACCAATTATTACCACCAGTATTGCCAAATCCAGAAGATTCCACATATGTGTGAAGTAACTAAACCCTACATTAACTATTTCCCATATCTCTTCAATTGTATTGAATAAAATGAACAAGCCAAATAGCCATTCACAAGCAAGTATGAAATAGTCAAACTTTGTAACATATCGTAGAAGTTTTAGTGTTTTAAAGCTGTAAGAAGGTATTATTCCACCAGTTGGAGGTATCTCCCAAACAACCCTGAAACAGAATCCAAGCAATTACTGGTTAACAGAATCACTCTTAGCTTAGGCTATCAAATTTACTGACTCTTTTGATTACTAATGATTCTAGTCTATTTGGTGAAAATTTAGCTTTTAAAAAAAGGAGTACCATTGCTAATTGTCCATTCCTAAATTCCCATGCTACAGTCAATCATCTTACTAAATTTCAAAAGCAGCTTTCACGCCCCAAATAAAATTTGCACAGAAAACTTTTGTTAAAGAACTCTGTTGGCACTCAATTGACTATATTGCAACAGAATCTTCTCTACTAACCTTACATATAAATGAAATTATATTGTAGTAAAATGAAATATAAAGAAAAATTGAGTCATATAATTTTTTGTATGATACTGAATTATACTGAGCAGGTTGGCTCAAGCAGTAATGCTTTAGACTAGTATTTTGGAGTTCCTGGGTTAAAATCCTGTGGACAAGAAACATGATTGAGATTTTCCATATTTTCCTCAATCCACTTTCAGAAAGAGCAAATGCAAGGTTAGTATATCTCTGCCATGAATTCACCTTTAATTTCATAATTTATCTTCATTCCATTTCCATGTGTATGCTGTGTCTTTCAGTGTTTGTGATGTCTTAAAGGTGGCCCTGATGCCTATTGAACATTAATGTAAGAGACAAATTAGTTCCCCAACAGATGACTGACCCAAGCACTGGTTTGTAAATCCTAGGACATCCTAATGGTGAAAGTAGGTTAGAGTCAAAAAAGAAAAAGTTATTGGAGCATTTATGCATATTGCACTTAATATAAGGTATTTGGCAAGTCACTGTGCGCTTATACTATGGATGTATGTTACTATGGAAGTTCAAACCAAAATTAGGTTTTTTCTACATAGAATCTTAACACAAGTTTGCATAATTGATTTTTCATAGATGCATGATTATATTTTAATTCATTCCATTGTTCATAACATTTAACAGTTTAGTTCAATTATCAGTTGATAAAAACTATTGAAAGCAATATGTCTAGTGTTTAGATGTTCAATTTAGTTTTAAATTATGGTGCTTTCAATTGAAGAACAATTTTTTCTGAACATGGCTTTTGACAAGGCCAGGATACAGGTTTAGTGTAGGAGGCATTTGCTGAAAAATTTCCAGAAACATTACCTCATCGTAATGCAGTTCATCAGATTTATTGAGAAATTTCCAGAGAAAAATGCTGAATGAACTGAAAGACCACTTAATCTAAACAAAAAGAAGTTGTTGGACATTTCTGACTATGTGGCAGAGTCCATCAAAGTCATTGCACAAGATTGCACAAGAAAAAGATAGTGGTTAGGAAAACATTGAAATTATTCCTGTATAAAGTGACAATGGCACAAGAATTAAAAGATACTTATCATGAAAAGCAAATTCATTACTTCTAATGGTTTACATCTTTCATTGAAAGTAATATCTTTGGTATTTTTGATGCCATCTTCTGTACAGAAGACCTAATTCCACCTCTCTGGTTATGTTAACTCACAAAACACATAATTATGGTCAACGGAAGATCCCTGTGCTATGCATGAAATGCCCTTGCATGTTCAGAAAATTGGAGTGTGGATAGCAAAATCTAGATGGTGCAATATTTACCATTTATTCTTTGAAGAAACCATGACCAGTGGACATTGTTTAATGATCCAAGATTTAATTAGCCGGCTAGAGGAAGACAATCAACTACTTTCATTTCAACAAGATGGCACTACTGCACACACAACTGACAATGCTGTGTTAATTCTGGAAAAAAATTTTGGGGAACGTGTCATCTCTAGTAAATGCTTATGGCCCTCTCTCTCACCGGACCTTACTCCACTAGACTTATTTCTTTGGAGAGCAGCAAAATCTGCAGTATATTGCTGTGACTTAAAAACTGAAATAACTGCATTCATGAAAAGCATATCACACAGGTCTGCAGAAAGTGTTTTCCAATAGTAGGTTCAGGCTTGTATACCACCCATGGATGGAATTTCCAATATATGTTGTAAGTGCACAATGACTTTCCAAACATCCTGTGTTTAAATCTTACATTAAATTTTAATTTCTTATTTAACATATCCTACAAATACATTGTGTTTTCTTTGTTTTATGAGCTAAAGCATTGATAATTAGACCATATATAAAGACATAGGTATTAAAAAAGATGATTTGCACAAAAGTCGTAGAAGAATAAATGAAACTTACTTCATAACACAGAAAAGATTAATGTTGGCATTATAGACTGTAAAGTCAAGAAATATAACTCTTGTCCCTCTGGTGACCCATAGGTTCTCTTTCAATTTGTTTATTTTAATTTTGGTTTCATTTTTTATCAGAGAGAGATCTATGTAATAGCCACCTCCACCATAACTTGCAAGTAGTCCCCAATATGTGTAGCCACCCAGGTCTTTTGTGCTGGAATATGTCCATCTAGATGAATGGGGTAAAAATAAGTAAACATGAATTAAAACATTTAATCACAGAATACCTTGGTCAAAATTGAAGCAAGAATTGAATTAGTAATGTTTTAAAATAAATAAAGCTTCCAAGTTGACAGTAATGTCTAGTTGTCATGTGCTAAAATTCCATAAATGCTTTTCCGTCATTCAGTCTGATATTACACTGGTCTACAAAAAATATTTTTTTCTTTTCTTTTTTTATTTTTCCACTTGGTTGTATGTATTATGATTGCCCTGTATTATTTAAATGTTTCCAGTTTTACTCTATTGGACTATGTTTTCAAACAAATCATATCAAATGTAATAATGCACTTATATTTTTGATGAAATATTAAGTTTTAAGACATAAAGCTAAGACAAAACTGTTTTTGTAGGTAGGTATGTTTAGGCACCTAAATCTTTTGTGCCTGAATCCATCCATCTAGATGGATGGGATAAAAACAAGTAAAACATCTAATCACAGAATATTGTGGTCAAAATTTAAGCAGGAAGAAATATTAGTAATTTTTTAAAATAAATAAATCTTCCAAGTTGACAGAATGTCTAGTTGTCATGTGTTAAAATTCCATAAATGCTTTTCCTTCATTCATTCTGATATTCCACTAGGCTATATATTTTTTTTCTTCCTTTTTTTATTTTTCCACCTGGTTATATGTATTATGAATGCCCTGAATTATTTAAACATTTTCAGTTTTACTTTACTGGGCTTTACTTTTAAACAAATAGCATAAAATATAATAATGTACTTATTTGTTGATGAAATATTATTAACTTTTAAGACATAAATCTAAGACAAAACTATTATTATTCATTTTAACCTAAACATTAATGAATATATTGCAGAAAGAGAGCTGTAGGCAATAATTATGAATTTCCAAACTTTTTACACCATTAGGTAGAAGGTTGTTTTTTTTTTGTTTTTTTTTAAAGGTCAGATATGTCCTTCACTAGTGTCCCTGTTCAAACATAAACAGTAATCAGCCATAATTTACACATTCCAATGGCCTTGGTAGTGGGTTTCCATTATTTTAATGTCTTTATGAAACCTCTCACCTTGTCCTTCACTTATTGCACCAATATTTATAGGGAAGTAATCAATATGGCTGTTGAGAAAATGCACTGTAACACTCATTCTACACTCTAGACTTCTAAAATGCTGTAACATTTCTTCCACAATTTCTGTATAGTTTTCAGATTTCTTGTTACTGAGAAAGTTCACTTTTTTGTATGCCAAGCATGCTGACTTTTCTAACTCAGACATCGACCGAGGAAGGTCTCATTCTGCATAAGTTCATGAATCTGAGATCCAACGAAAATACCTGCTGCTATCTTAGCTTCAGTTTTCTGTGGGAACTTTGTAATAAGAAAGTTGAAATATTCAGAGCAGTAACAAATTGCTTCATCAGGCCTGACTTAATATGGAGTGGTGGAAGAAGGACATTAGAGGGAGAAACTAATAGATCATAAATTCACATTTTTTCTCCAAATTGTGGCCAATCTTTTCTGGTCCAATGCTTTGATTTAGCCCTACTATTTCATTCATAAAGTGAACAATTTATTACCTTGTTTAAATCTCTTATGATATTTATTTTATGTATCTGCTCAATGAACAAAGAGTAAAATCTGTTATCTTCTGTAATAGTGATTTCTGAAAAACTGTAGCCCAATGAAACAAAATTAGGGCTGGTTTGAGGGATTCCATAGGGCAAGAAATCAGAAAATATGAACTTTTTCATTCAGTAAAAATTGTATAGATCAATATTATTTAGTGCATAACTTTAGTGCTTATGAGACTCATTTTCTAACATATAACATTTTATCATTGCTACTATACACGTTATTGGAACAAATTTACAGATTAAAAATAATGCACAGGAAATGAAATATATAAAAGCAGCTGTTGGCTTGGAGACAAGTATGACTGTTTATTGCTCCAATTATTATTACTTAATACTACCTCACCTGAAGAAGAGTTCATGAAATTTGTGAATTCTAAGCTTTTTTTCTCTCAAACTGCTGTTTTAACCAATTAAATTAACAATATACATGAAAAAAATGTAAATACTGGCTAAAATAGGCACTAATAGGCATTTAATTTAACAAATTTTTATCCTAAATTACATTTTTAACTTCAAATCCTATGTTTTAAAATAAAAAGAAAACATAGACATATTAGGCAAAGTTAGCATTGTTATGATCAATCAGGTCAAAAATGTTTAATTGGAATATTAAAATATTAGGAATATTCCCATGTATAATTACCAATATCTAATTTGTTTGTATATTTATTCAATTATGTTTTATAATGTTGAATTAATTTGATGTTCCTTGCTGACCCCACATTATGTATTGAATATTTAGTAATAATGTTAATCTCTTTTATACTACCCTCCTAATAACTTGGAAAATACATACAACAATACTATTGGTCTATAGTTTTCTATTTCTGATTTTAATTTTTTAATGTAAAGGCTTTATCTTTGAAATCTCTAAATTTTGAGGGAAATTGGTTTCCTGCAGTGATATTATGTTTGCCATAATGTAAAAGAAATGTTTTTATATGGGATTTGATAACACACCAAATCCGTGCAATTTTTTAACTTTTTGTGCTCTTAATTGTAGATATTAATTCTACCTCAGTTGTTAGTTTGAAAAATATAAAAATATACAAACTTCATTTGGACACTTGGCTGGCTTAACAAGGATTTGACTGCTATTTGCTGTGCTGTTTCTAACTGGTTCTGTTCCCCCTCACTTTCCCTCCTCTCTGTGTGCTGGCTAATCAGTTGATGGGTGTTTTTTGTGCTGTACAGAAGTCGAAATGTTGTGAGATCACATATTTTAGTGTTATAGTGTGTCAGTGCTGTTATAACTCCAAAAGGTCTATATACTTTAGCACACAGAATCTTCATATATGATTCTTATATGATAACAAACTCATGAAGAGAAGTGTAAGTTTTGCACCTCACAGAGAAATGGTTTGTAATCTTGTTAATAGATTTAAGGAAACGAAATTTGTTCTTGATAAGAAAATGAAAATAAAATGCTGTGTTCTTACATTGGAAAAAACTCAATAATTAAACTCTATAAGATGATTGTAGTTCAGGAATTGTAACCATGTGATAATGTGAGTAGAGTTAATTTCTGCAATTGGGCATTGGATAATGTTAATGATTGCTCTATTAACCCGCATTTAATTTTATTTATGGATGAAGCATGGTTTCATTTACAGCCATGTAGCTAAACAATTAGATACTGGAGTGCAAATAAACCTGATCTTTTATACAAATGCCATTGTGTGACCAAAAAATTGGTGTTTGCTGTGCTGTGAATACTTACAGAATTATAGGGCTTATATGTTTTTAAGATACAGTGAAAGGGCAGAGATATAGGGATAACATAATTATACCATTCCTAGAAGAATTATGTGGCATTGAATGTACACAGGCATATTTTCAACAAAATTCCACTATAGTGCATACAACTGCTCTCTTATTAAAATTAACTGAGAAAAATTTTGAAAATAAAGTCATCAATAGGGGATTACAGCCAGCCTGGTCTCCAGATCTTACCCTTTGCAATTTCTATTTATGGGGAACCTTAAAATGCAAAGTGTATTGGAATAGTTTGCATACCTTAAAAGAACTGAAAGACAATAGAAGAAGAGAAATTGTTACAATTTCAGAAGAAGAATTAATTTGTGCTAATGTAAATTTTCTTAAAAGGTGTGAGAGATGTATGGTGGCACAAGAATATCATTTCCAACATATTCTATAATGAAGGTATGTTATTATTATAGTTATAATATGTATGAGAAATCTGTATTTGAATTTAAGGGGCTATGAATATTCCGATGCCACCAGAAAACAGCATGCTTCCCGGTGCCAAGCAAATCCCTGTTAAGCTGGCAATGCATCCAAATGAGGGCTCTGATAGTAAATGTCATAATGTAATAGATTAAAACTAAGACAGTTAATGGTACATAGCATTTTAATAAAATATGTGCATAAATTTATTCATACACTTTAATTCCTTGCCTATATTTTTGATTGAATGCTTATTTAATGAAAGTGAAAACAATCTCCATTATTTCTTAAGTTGTAGATGTGCATATTAATTTTTTTTTTACAATATGTTTAATTCCTTCATAAATGCATATGCATGGAACAGCTAAAATTAACTAAAGCTCTTAAAAATGCTCCTGCAGACATGTTTTTTTATCTGCTATTCCTATTGTTTTAATGGCATTCTTTTACAATTAAACAACAAACTTTAGCATGTAATATTTCCCCATAAAGTTATTCCATTTCTTATATTGAGTATGTGCATAATAAGCCTGTTTCATTGTTTTCTGAATTTGTCTCATCACACAAATCCTTTATTATCATTTGGTTATGTATACTATTTGGGATTTATGGTTTAATTGTTTATAAGCTACTATCCCTATTGTTGACGCACTTTGTTTTCAAGATATTTTCATCATTTATATGAATGATGAATATTAATACTATCTGTAGAGTATTTATTTAGTTCAAAGTTAATCCAAGCTGTTAACATAAAGTTAATTATTTTTAAATTAGGTAATTACTTTAGGAAACAATAATTGGTATATGTGCAGGTTCAGTCAAGATAAAAATGATAAGAATTACCACTATTCTGAAACTCACGCTGTTCCCTGTTTTAGGCCAAAGGGTTCCTTGTCTTCTGTGCTTGTAGAATAAGCAGCATAACATGAAGAAAACATTCTGCGGAAGTCTTCATGTATTATACATGAATCATTCCTAACTTTCACCTGGAAAATAACAATGCCAATAATGCCAAACTTTTATGTTTATGGCATATAAAATATAACTCACCCATTGGCAAAGTCTGTCAAGTGAAGTGAACTCTTTTTTAATTTGAACAGAAGCATATTTCCCTTGAAATTCCTATTGAAAACCATGCTATAAATCCTATATAATTTGAATTTTTGACACTTATTTGGATAATTTGAAATCAGAATTTTATTTATTCAAATAGCTGTACTCCTGAAGTTCATCACATAATGATGTGTTAATAATTTTTAGCACTGATCAGATAGTAAATAGAATAATGCAAAATAAAATGGTTTACAGTTATTCAAAGACAATGGGAAGTATCTTTGGTTAACTTATATGGTACCTGCAGCTTTCACCTTCTCCTCATAGTATGGGTTTTCCACCTCATTTGTTGCAAGTACTGTCCATGAATACCATCCCCAATAGCTGTGTTGCCTTCATCATCTCCCCAATAATGTGGATTTCATACCTCCTTGTATGCAGATGTTTTTCCTTCATACCTCCTCCCTCATTTGTAAGTTTTGTAAGAACAAAATATTTGTGAAAAATCTTATTAACTGTACTGAAGTTAGTGACCAAAGGACCCTTCAGATATGATTTGTTTATATAAAGTACATTATTTGTAATACAAGCATGATATATATATATATATATATTTAAATTTAACATTACAGAAAAAAGTAGATGTTCTAAAAGAAGTGGAATTAATGTGATATCCCTAAGGACTGTGGAATACTACAAATTTATTGAAACATGTTTTTCATTTACTGCTAACTTAATTATTATGAATGAATGTTTGCCTAGCAATGCAGGACAACATACATATATAGCAGTTTTTAAGGTAAGTACTCCATGTTATTTCTGTGAAAAGTAATTTTGTTTATTGATTTTTAAAATGTATATATTTTTGCTAATTAAGATGTTATATAATTAAATTATTTTCATATTCCCTTGAAGTTTGAATTAAAAAGAATGCATTGTATTATTAAGAAACTTCCAAGATTATTTTTGTCAACTAATAATGACTAAATACCTGTTCAAATTCATCTCACTATTACTCTGACACTGTAATAGTTTTATGATTTGCATCATTATATTATAAAACATTTCTGATTCTCTGAATTTGAAGAATGTAGGCTTTCATAGCCTACAACTGTCAACTATGCAAACTGAATCTTCGAGGCTGTAAAAAACCAAGTCCATTGGGATTCTTCTTCTTCATCTTTCCAAATATTTCATTCACAACTACAGTGGACATCATTAATGGCATGCTTGATGTATTTTTCTTGGAGACAAGACAGTGATTGTCTTGTTAGTCCAAGTCAGTTGAGCAGGTCGATTAGTGGTCAGCCTGTACAGTGTTGCACATGTCAGAGAAGGAATAAGGGTTATAGGATGTTGGTGTTATTTAGATTTGTAGATGATAGGAAGTAGTGCCTGTTTGGACTTCTTAACTAAACTACAGATGAGCCTGTTCCCCAGGGTTTGCATAAAGAATGGCTATTGAGATGCCTGATTTTATAAATTCTGAACTCCATCACAGGGATCCTCATGCAAGCTGGTTGATTTTGTGGATAATTAGTCGTTCAGAAACTGATTATTTTCGTTTGTACTTGGAGTGCTAGTTCAAGTTTCTGTGTGTAGATGGCTTTTTGTCGTTAGTAGTTTGCTATTGTTATCCAAGGTATCTGTAGGCCAGATGTGGCACTTTGTAAGTGACTTTAGGTCTACATCGATTTATACAACTCCTGAGAGAATGGATAAGTGCAGTTTCATGGTGTTCTAAATGGTCGTATAATTTTATTGCCCTGCCCCTAATTTCATCCTCCATATATGGAAGTAGTGAACTTCGTGCAATAACTGGGATGGGAAGTGGCGGTTCACAGAAGAGATGGTCTCAATCCTCTATTCTGCGCCTTTTGTAGAAGATGCAAGCAGCTGTCTGCTGCCAATCGCCAAATCTCGTAAGCGTAAAGTCCTTGGTTGTCTAGTGATAACGATACTTTTCTCGTAGACCCAAGATCGCGGGTTCAATTCCGGCCAGCGGAAATAAAGCCATGAGTCCCGAGTCGTAGATTTAGGCACGTAAAAGAAGCTCGAGCCTGAAAGAACAAGAGCAAGATTGATGGGATGCCGATGATCAGAGATTTAAAGAGCGTCCATAAATACACCAAACACTACTCGCAAGCGTAAAGCATGAGAGGAAATCATCAATGCTCGAAAAAGGTATAACTTTAAGAGGAATGACATCGAATTTGAATTAAACATTGGGAACATTTGGGCTATAGCCCCCTGAACCCGGTGAGTAGCTCCTTTTATGTATACATGAAAAGTGAGACATTTGTCTAATTTTACACCCAGATAAAACAGAGAACTTTCGCATCGTAACCTTTGTTGATTGTATGTGAGAGGTGTTTGTTACGGCCGATGTCCCACAAGATTGCAAATATCAAGAACAGCAGATCAGAGAAGAAAAACACAACAACCTATCAGCCACATGCTGAAGCCATCAGCAGCTACAACAACATCAAAAGAATCACAAACAGGCCTTCAGGAGCAACACTAACCCACCCAAATAATCAAAACCGAAAGGAGAATTCTCTGACATTGCAGCTGCAAAAGCATAGCTTTTGGATGATAAGCTTATATCCAGAGCAACAACACAGACAACATCAAATCAAGATCCCACACCCAGCACATCTGCTCAAGGAACTAACTCACCCACGCCCGCTTCAAAGCCACGGAAGCAATTTGCCCGAAAGTCTTCTAGAGGGTCGGGGGAAATTGCTGTAGACCCAGTCAGAACTGGTGACCCTAACAACTCCGGGGAACAAAGAGAAAGGCGAATGCCTGCACGTCCATCTCAACTAACCACAACCTAAAATACCACGATCCACAAGGCGAGGGAGCTCTGAAGCTGATGTAGTGGCTGCTACAGTTATGGCGGACTTACGGTAATCACCTTCAGGAGCTTTTCGCCTTGTTCCAATAAGCACCCGACTACTTAAGTAGAATTGCTAATTGTGTTAGAAGGAGTTCCAATTTTGTTCAACGGAGACCAGGGAACCCAGAATGTCGAACGGAACAAGAGTTTGCATTTCTTTCCCATTACTTTTTTTGGGGGGGGGAACATAATGGTCTCAGTGAACAGAGGGGCAAATACAGACATTTTGCTTCCCGGTATGCCCTCGATGCCACACTAATCAGCGATAGGCATTTCCATCAATATTCCCGATTCCATCTTCCGGGCTACAATTGCCTGAGGAATGATCGCCTTTGCCCAAGAGGTGGCATGGCGATCTTCATCGGAACAAATGTGGTCAATCGCTCAATCCAACTCCCACCTCTTTAAACCTTAAAGACCACAGCTGCATTTTTTGAACTCCGGACACAGAGATTTTACTACTTTCTACATACTATCCTTCATCCAGAGTTTTTTATGTAACCGACTATCAATCCACCCTTGCCCTTCATCCAGCACCATGTCGGCTGGCGATTTCAATGCCAAACATCCGCTTTGAAATTGCACTCGTCAAGACACCAGAGGCAATGCGATAACTTACCTCATCGATCAAGACCGTCAGCTTCGAGTACAGGCAATCCCTGGCAACCCCCACATCATCCGCATCAACAGTATCATAGGTTGATAGAGGACAACGTTCAACTTTAGAATTATCAAACAATTCCCCCATCATCTCACTCTCACTTCACAAGGTGCCACACCTGGCAGTGGGTACCTTGGATAGCAATATCAAACTATCTAAAAAAGACTGGAAAAGCGTTAAGGAATGCCTCAGCGCAATCATTCCCGCCAATCCCGGAAGCACTGACATCCCATCTCTTGAGACCGCAGTCTCATCCTTCTCACTCACGGTTATACGGATAGCTCGTAGTCTTACTATTCACGCCTCCCGCTCCACATCCTGACGTATTATCCTTAACCCTTGAACTCCAAATCAAACGTTCTTGGGCAGCCCGCAGACTCTACTAGCAACACCGCATCAGGATCATCAAGTCTATTAAGGCGAGTACGTCGAAAGGTCCGTGTTAGCCTTCGCGAGCACAAAAGGCTCGCCTGGGAGAACACAAAGACTGAACTTGGATGACGCTGATGTGTGGAAGATTTGCTGTAAACGAGACAAGAGCACCCCCTTTATTCACGGTTCCACAGGCCCGGTTAATGAACCCCAAGACAAAGCTAATACTCTCGCTGATTACTTGGAAAGTCTTTTCAGACCTATAATTGACACTGAGGACAAAAACTTATCTAGTCATGTTCGTGGAAGCGTATGCCGGTTTTTCGTCGATCGCAGAACGAAAATGACTCCCGGATTCTCATCTTTAACCCTAATGAAGTCCATAGGACATTTTAACATCTAAAACCAAATAAGGCTGCCTGACCTGATGGGATAACTCCTCTCATGCTTTGCAACTTTCCTAACAAAGCTGTGCTCTTTGTCACAAAAGTTTTCAACATAAGTACGTACTTGAGTCACTTCCCATGAGAGTGAATAGGGTCCCAAGTGTTTGCATTTTGAAACCAGACAAGGCACAGTTTTTTCAAAGATTTTTGAAAGGCTTTTACTAACTCCTCTGTTACCTATTTTAGTGAACATCCAAGCTATCCCATCTTAATTCAGTTTTCATCCTGGACACTCTGTGGCCCAGCAGCTGTAGGGACATAGAAAAGGCCTTTTCTATGACATGGCACGCCAGACTGCTATACAAATTCATCTCCCTTGGAACACCAAAATCATACATACATCTGCTACATTCATTCTTCAAACACCCATCCTTTAAGGTGATGGTGGTGGGAAACAATTCCACATTCAGACTCAATAGAAACAAAGTCCCCGAAGGCTCTGTACTTTCACCCATTTTGTTCAACACATACATGGCAGACTTTCCCTAAGCACATGACATTAATATAACACAATATGCTGATGACTTTTAGTTGTTCCAAACCAACAAACATGTAGTCAGAGCAATCAATCCCATACAGACACCTTTAACCAATTGAAAGATGGTGTAAGCAATGGCAAATGTCCATCAACCAGGCCAAAAGCAATGCCTTCATACTCAGTCAGTGTCTCATTCTCACAACTGCCCTACACTTAAATATAGGCAACAAGGAATAGAATGGGAGAACTCTCTTTCTTATCAGGGCATTCGGCTACACAAAAGTTTAACCTTTGGTAAACACATCAAGGGAACACAAGGCACAGGGAACAATTGCTCAACTGCCATTGGTATTCAGGGTCACAATGATGCCCATTCACCTAAAGTTACACCTATTCAAAGCTTTGATTATCCCCATCACACTTTAGCATGTGAAGTATGGGGTATGGCTGCAGACAGTTGATTATGTATTCTACAAGTGGCACAGAACAGAGGGTTGAGAGCTATTTATTCTGTATACTGCAGCTTCTTCTACATGAAGCCTTTTCCCTCCCATACAAGGAGGATGAAATTAGGCATCAGGCACAAAACATTTTATAACCATGTGCCTCTCCACAAGAATGCACTTATCCACAATTTAGGAAACTACAATCCTAGAATCATGCCTCAATAATGATTCAAGTTGCCCTGCCTGGCCTGCAGGCACCAGAGATGGCAATAGTTTACACCATCTAAAAAATCAAGCTTGGTGGCCACCCCCAAACAATTTACTTATGAATAGTTCAGTAAGCTCTATGTAAGCTTCTGGAAGACTCATAAATATGATCAATGTAAATTATGAAATAGTCTCAAGATTTATGATCATGCTGGGAAGTTAACCAGAATATGATCACATTGTCCAAAAATACAGACAGTAGGTCTACTCATCCATTCACGGAGGAGTCCCTGTACTACTTCCCTCACCACCCATTCTCTAATATAAAAATTTCATCCTACATCTTTCATAATATGCTGCGGTAAAGCCTGACACACTGGTAGGAACATAGAAGATGCCAATACTGATTGATTGATTAATTAATTAACCAATAAGTCACTGCCTCTCTCCAAGAAGATTATGTCAAGCACACCACTGATGATGTCCCATCATGGAAGAAATGTTTGGGAAGATGAAGGGGAAGAATCCCTTTGGATCATGGGCTTAAAGCATGGAAGACTCAGTTTGAATAGTTCTCTGAATTTATTCTCTAGCTGAAAGGGTCAGCTTTCAGCTGTCATATTTAGAAGTATAATCATTGTTGAGAATGACAAAGCTATTAATTGACATAGCTATGAATAATTATTAGATAATAGATTATATTCTGTTACTGAACCTAATGATAGTTTAAAGTAGCTAGGGAGGATAACCTGAAAGTGATTTGGTTTGCTCTAATTTAGTGATGCTGCAGTTTCTAAGAAGATAGTATTCTATCTGCACTTTTAAGAGGAAGTTCTATGCATTTAATGCTCAGCTTTAAATGCTATGTTAGACAAAGTAATCTGGAAAGGGATACATTTTGAATACTATGTGGAAATGAAAATTGAGGTCCTGACAAATACATGGGCAAGCAGAAGTCATATAAACAAACAAATTATTAGACATATGTAGGAATTTATGATACAGTATATGAACCGACAAATACCTGGCGTAGTCTTGGCAGACCAAGCAGTTTGTTCTCATATAGAATATTTCTGTCTTCATCTGTAACATTTGCTATAGGATCTTTGCTGTCATACCAAAAATCCCAGTAAAGTGTCTCAGGCACTACATTTTCTATGTACTGAAACATCAAATATGTGTAAATGTGTATTCATTCATAGGAATGAGAAGAAACTACAGGTGAAAGCCTGGATTTTATTGTCAGTGTTTTTTATGTGTGCATAGTACAAAATTGCCTCTTTATTATTACCTAAACTTTAATATAAATAACAATCAATGTGCTTATTTTTCATTTAGGTACTTTTTAATCAAATTTTTCTTGTAATTATATAGTACATACAAAATAAATATGTATAAGTAATGCATTCTCAAGAAAGGAAATTCAGTTTTATATATAATAACCATGATAACACTGTGTAGTAATGCAATGTTTTGGTAATAAATAATTTTGTATACACTAACTTTCTCTTAGATATTCTTACCTCCCAGAAGTCTTCTATGCTGGTAGACTCTTCAAAGGTAACATCATCTCCAAATTTTGGTGTGAGAAATAGATTTGTTAAAACTTTTGTGTACCAATAGGTTGCTGTGGATGTCATTCCAAAACCAACTAGAATTAATAATAATAATAATAATAATAATAATAATAATAATAATAATAATAAACAATACATTGCATTAATATAAAGAGCAAATATGAGTACATATCAAAGCACTCTCATGTATATTTTTGCTGACAGATACATATGTCATTTTTAAAGCAAATTCTTATGAGTTGTGAAAAACTAGAATGCACAGAAAGATATAGCAATCATGAAAGAAAATAAATTTTCTCATTTAATTTTTAAATATTAGTTTACACTTAGTTTATTATAGAGATATAAACATTTTTACAAAATATATCATGAACATATATGTAATATATAGCTACTTACTGAAACATACAAAGACAAGAAAGAACAAGTATATTATCAAGTCACGAAATGTTGTTTGCATCTCTTGCTCCCTTCCAGCACCAACGGCCATTTGGTGTGTTGTCCAGATACCTAAATTATAACAGCAGTAATAATAACAGTAGTAGTATTAGTTACATTTAGTGTCTTATTATATATTGGCCAGGTACTATATGACTACCTCTTAGCTTTTGTTTCCATTTTGACTCTGATTTTGTATTATTTTCTTCAGGTTCTTCAACATCATTTGATAGGCGTGCACTGGTAACTGACTGATATTCTTGTTGTGTAGATACAAATCTAATAGGTGGTCTTTGGCTGGGTTGCTCTTGGGAGTCAGTATAAAATGATGACTCAGCCTCATGTTGGGACACTGCAATAAAGGTTTCCATTGTATTCTGTATGTGAAGAAAATAGTGCAAGTGCTGACAAGTGGTAAAATATTTAAATTGCATGATGGGACCATCTTGAGCCATACAAGTCACATATTCAGCATATAAAATAATTAACTTGAAGTGCTTATTTGAACTTGTACAGTGAAGCACATTATATAATTAAGATTATTGAAATTATTGTATAGCAGTCGATAGCTGAAGATGTAGATGATGATATGTAAAACATGTTCTAATTATAAACAAGTAAGTGGAACCAATAATAGTGTGTAGTTCGACTCAGACATACAATAATCTTAATTATAAAATAATTACTCAAATATTGGGGGATTATTCAAGACTAAAGGGAACCAACCATTACCAAAATTAAAGTATTTTATAACTGCACATTTTCCCAATTAGCAGAAGATAGCAGAAACTAAGATGTGGCTGACTATATGTGTTTAGAAACCCAAGGTTCACATGGTTCAAATGAAATTGCCTTGGACTAAAACACTGTGTTCAAAATGGAGAGGAAAAACTGTGACAGGAGAATAAATGAGGCATGATATTTCATTTATTTCCAAACTTGTATGACTGCAAGATTAGCACCAAGATTATAGCAACTTTAATGAGCATTGTGGAGCAATCTACAGTTTTCAGAAAAATAATTCATTACTTTCCAATAAAAGGGCATAGTTACATGCCATCACAAACTCATTGTAACATTGTAAAGAACTATCAAAAAGTTGAATCTATCATTGTGCCTTCCAAATACTATGAAATGATAAATAATTATGAAAAATTTTATATACATGGAAAGGACGGTAAGTGCTTGATCTCAAAAGCAAAGCTCAAGTTCTCTTGAAAAGAAAGTTTCCCTTCAAAGTGCATAAATCCTGTGTTATGCATTACATGAAGAGAAACAAATTTTCAGTCTGGACAACATACTGCAGTCCAAAATAGTAGCTGAATGTCTGAAGAAAATCTTTAAAAACTATTAAATTTATGGACAAAGCAGAATAAATAATTTACAACAACCATGTAAGCTGGAAAAAAAGTTTTGATGTAAAAAGGCTCATGGGGCAAAACAGTTCTATGGTGCTGATCTTAGAGACTACAGAACGACAAGGCTCTATATGAAGAAGACAGTCTGGTTTGAATATTTTAGCAGAAGCTGTGTATAAAACACATGAAAGTTAAAGAGTTTCTTAAAAGGAAAAATATATTAAAACATATCTTTTAAACAAGAATTTATTTTAAAAAATATATATATGGAACTAACACAGTGAGGCCAAGTTATATGAATAAATTCATGTGATATATGTCGTACTAAACACTTTTATTGCTTCACTTACTTGTGTGATATTTGGAACCGGTTTCAAAGACCTTCATCTTCATCTTCGGCCAAGGGTATGACTCACTCAATATATGTTTATTGAGCATATAATAATTATCTTTTTGCTTACAGGGTCATGTAGCTAACAAACTTTTATGATTTTTAATGTTAATTTTTCATTGTTAATTCAAGAAAATCAATTAGTTAATTTATGTATCATTATAAAGCAGTAATATGTGCTAATTTTGAAATAATTTGCATAATTCCTGGAAAACAAATCAATGATATAAATTATATTCTGATACATTCTCAGCTCACACATATGGATTGTTTACGTGGTATATATGATAAGCAACATATAGAAAGATTAGAGATCACACAAAGAAGAGCCATTAAAATAATGCATGTTCTACTATATTTGACTAATAATTCTGCTGCATCAATAAACAAAAATATTGCAATTAGAAGAATTATGAAAGAGTCACTATGTTTATTTATATATAAAGTTGTATAATGTGGTACATAAGGTGACACTTAAAGTTCATTTGGTTTTTTATTATTGGACATGTTTCAGTAACATTTGCTCCCATCATCAGCAGAAAACTACTTGATAGAAGCATACTCTGTAGGCAGTCAGATAGATTTATTGAATATATCCAACAATGGTGTCTGGAAGTTCATGACAGAATTTTTATTTTTGATGATGTTAATTTTTTTCCCATGTCGATAGTTCCAAAGGTTTGCAAGCATGTTTCAATAAATTCGTTTTTTATCATTTTCATGGCTTTCTGACCAAAAGTGGGCTGTCACTGCCAATTTCTCTATCTGTTTGTAACAGATATTTCTGAATCTTTTTATTGACTAATTTTTTATGAAAACCATTATATAGTGTTATGTAGATGATGTAATGATATTCTCCTTTGTATTCTTTTGTTCTGAATGTAATGTTGACCAATCTGAATGCAAGATTATTTAGGATAGCATGCTGGTGTGTTTTGAGATTAAATCCATTATTTTTATAGTAACTGTTAATCTGGGTAGGTTTCCTATATATTCCATAGGCCAAACTGTTATTGTCTTCAAATCTAAAGAGGGAGTCTAACCATTCTTTTCAATTTCTAATGTAAGCTGTGTTGATCTTTCTTATAAATTAATCATTTTAAGGCATCATTAAACAGATGTTTAGGTTTGACAAATTAT
The DNA here is from genome assembly GCA_030762175.1 of Metallyticus violacea. Taxonomy (NCBI): domain Eukaryota; kingdom Metazoa; phylum Arthropoda; class Insecta; order Mantodea; family Metallyticidae; genus Metallyticus; species Metallyticus violacea. The sequence goes on from CM060842.1 coordinate 39,651,008, forward strand.
TGTTACGTTTAGGTGTTTAGGTATCTGTGCCAAGTGTTAAATTATAGGAAAAGTGCCAGTTAGACAAACTTCAAAATAATTTGTAAACAAATCTGCCAAGAAAGGTAAAAGAGGGTTACTCACAGCCAATCCAGAACTTTATTGGTAAAATTTTCCATTAAAACTAAAATAATAATGCTGATTGATGCTTAGTTCTGTGAAACTGATAAAATCATCTATTGCTTCAGCAGATGTATGTATGGATATAAGCCAGTTTTTTTTAACAATTTATTCTTTTTGTAGGAATGCTGGGGAGCAATACAGGCACAAAGTAAAATCTGCATTATATTCTTTAGATGCTATATAAATATGCATATTTTAAATTTTTTCAATGTAATTAGAAGAGTTTCTTTATTCTTAACTTCTAAATTTTGTTAATGAACAAAATCTCAGAGAAAGTCATTTTGCTATCTTATTGGTTGGTGAGTCTATATAATTTATAATAAATTTCATACTATTGTTATACTTTATAAAATTTTGATGGGTCATAGATCCTTGGGATGCTTGGGTTGTTAGGCTTAATTTTTTAGAATTCTGTATGTTAATGTTTTTACTGCTTTTAATGTGACATTGATTTCTTCCCAGTTAATCTTTTTTACAGATCTTTTTCTTTAATTTCAATGTATTCCTTATTTTTCAGAAAGGACTCCATTCTAATCCTCTTCCTCTAATAATACTATTATATTACCTTATCCGCTTTGATGTAAATTATCTGTTTGTCATTCAAGGCATATATGATTTGTTTGTTATGAGGTATATTCTAAAAATCTGTGTTTAATTTTGCTAATGCTCTTTCCCATTGGCTTTTAATTTAATTTTTACTGGTCTCTTTTAAATCTTGTATGGCTATGTCTATATTGGGAATGTAGTCTTCAATATTTCTGGAAAAACCTACATAAGTTTTTAAGCTCTTATATAAAAACTTTAATTCTTTTTTACACGTCCAGTTAACAAAATGAAGTAAGTGAAGTATAAATGATACCAAACCAACTCTATATTAATATTATTTCACTACTTCACTTTTAATAGCTTCAAGAGTATATATTCATATGTAGTATATTTTAATCCTATATTTAAAAATAAATAATATATTAATGTGTATAAACAAGATTAGCAAATAAAACAAATATAAAAATACCCAATATAACAAAATTTGTACTAAAATCTTTCTTTTATATAGCATCTAAAGAATATAATGCATTACCAGAAAGCAAGTAAAAAAATTCAAAATATCAGGAATCAAATTATAAAATACGTATGGGATTAATAATTAAAGATTTAAGTAAAATATGTGAATATTGCTATATAGGTAAATAAATAGTATTTATAATTATCATAATTTCTAATTTTTGCACTTAAAATCATTTGGCAATATGTACATTTTATGTCTATGCTACTATAATAATATACATGTATAATATGTATAATTATAAAATGATAGTTTTATATGTATAGAGGTACAATTTTATGTTAAGCTATATATTATCTGAAATATTATTGGAATGCCCCTATGAATAGGCTGACCATACAATTCAGTTTAACTGGAATGGTTCTGGTTTGTAGGTTTTGTTTACTGGTCAGTTTGTAAATTGTTCAGGGTAAACATGATATTACTTGATGATATTTGGTTTGATTTATAACACTGGAACTTCACTAACCTTTTTATATTTTGGACATGTTTTGAGTATACTTTTATTCATCCTCAGCTATTTTCTCCAATGGTTGCCATCTTGCTGCTATCTCTAGCTTCTTATTGTCTGATGAACTTCATGGTTAGGTCATCCTGAGGTGGAATTTTACAATTCATTGCATGTTAACATTTTAAAAAAATTGAGATTGTAACATACACACCACTAAAATTTTTAATTTTAGTGGTGTGTATGTTACAATCTCGACTCAATTTTTTTAAATGTTAATATTTGACTTCACTGTTACAAAAGTTCACTATATTTTATTCTTGCATGTTATTTAAGATCATTGTATGATTGAGGATTGAGTCAAATTACATACTCTTATTGGCTCCACTTACTTGTTGCATGCTGTTTGTTGTTATAAAAATTCTTTTCCAAACAGTAATTCTGTGTGGTTTCTTGCTGTTTTTACTAATTTTGCTTTCGTATCTATTTCATGATTTCTTGATCAAAAGTGTGCAGTACTGATTTTTCTATTTCTTTGTATCTGATGTTTCTGAAATGTTCTTTTGTCCTTATGCCTGAATTTCCTAGTTTACTGCAGAGTAAACATACAGTGTCTTCCATTCCAGTGTTCAGACAGTCTGTTTATAGTAGGTATAGTCAAAGGAGCACTAGAATTGGATAATGTTACAATGTTATAGAGAGTGTATAGCATAACATTGTCACTTTAGATTCCAAGAGGCTTGTGGAGAATCTTATATATAAAATAGTTAGAGCCTTAAATGAGGGGAATGCCATAAATGGGACAGACATGACTCAGGCAGACCGTCATAGTGCAAGCAAAGAAAAAGTGAATGCTATTTGTACATTAAACAGATTGCACCATACTATTTGTCAGTAGATCCTAGAGATAGGATTATTATATATTGTGCTTCAAATTGTGAAGGAGAAAAATTGCTTTAAGGTAGATTCTGCATTCTTAAACAGAAATAAAGAAATGTCAACAATATGACTGCTCATATTCACTTGAAGCACTATGAGTGCTATCAAGAGATGAGACTTCGGCGAGATAGTATGGGCCAAAAATGAAATACCAATCAAAGGAGGGGCATCATATTGGTCACCACAAAATCAAACGTTCTTCAGAACTCCAGCAATGTGCAAACTGTGGTAATGTGCATGACTGTATTTGTATTATCTTGACACATATCATAACCCCATGGCAGATTGTTAGTGCATAGTATTACTGTTAATTTTTTTGAACACAATATGCAACCAACTTGGAGAAAAACAAATGGCAACACATTCTGTAGAGCCCACTCATGACAATGCTAAAGTGCAAGCAGTGCAAAATGTGGCTAGGATTTGCTGCCATCACCATACTCCTCTAAGTTTAGCCCCTGTGGCTTCAATTTGATTCGTAAAATAAAGGTCTTTTCAGTATTTGCTTCAACTGTTCCAGAAATTTTTCAAGTAGTAGGCAGTTTAATAGTAGTGAACGAGTATACAGCGCTAGTGGCTACATCGATGGACATTAAAACTTAAAAAAGTGTATGTACTCTTATGTTTCTGGCAAATAAGTGATTGCTATATTATTAATATTACCCAATTCTTGTACTTTATTAATTACCCTGTTCTGGTTGATGCATTTTAAGATCCAGTATGATTCCTTTGCGGTCGTTAGTTTATTTAACACAACGATAATATAATATTAATCGCATATACTTTATATTAACATTTATGGTTGCTATGTAGCATTGTGCCATTTAGTAATTGTTTACATTTAAATGTACCGCCGTAAAATATATTGCATTCCAGTGTCCTCTATGGATTATAAATGTCAATATTGTTAATGGCAGCTGAAGGAATTTGTACAAATGGAAGGACAATTGTCGTGTCATTGATAGACATACTTTGTTGTAATTTTGGGATGTCGACATATGTGAAATGATACTGAGCTAAATAATTTTAAAAATCTGAAAATATCATGTGGAAGTGTCACAAGTGTGGCAAGCCCGTATACTTTGGTATGTATATGTGATGTTCAAAGAGGCATGACCGTCTCATTGAAAACTGATGACATTTGGTTGAGATTGCAAAGGTTTGCACGGAATTAGATATAGTGCGATGTAATTTTTGCCCAGTGTATTTAAAAAAATGAATTTTATCGAGAATTCATGCGTTTAGAAGATCTAAAACATTGTAACAAAATATTGTCTCTGTTCTCGACTTCTGTCACGTCCTGATAGGGTATTTACCCCATGTGTGCGATCATGTTTCTTGGTATTTTATACTAAACGGTCGATGCTTTATCTAGTAATAGCTGGGCGTGAATTGAAACAAAATACCTAATAAGTAATGTTAGTAAAATATTGTTTAAGGGATGGATTTTCTAGATTATAAACACTGGAGAATTATCAAGGCAGTATTATATGACATTTTCGGACTTATATTTATAAAATTAAAGTTACTAGTGCATATAGAAATATTTGACATAAAACAATACCTTTCCACAATAGAGAGGTAATATATATATTAAGGAAATAAATTTTGTAAAAATCAATAACTCTTTCAAGTATAAATTTCCATAAGTCTTTTTGCTGTGACCAACCGTTTCAAAATGGTACACTGATGCTGATAGTGTGACTTATTACAACAGGAAAAACATTGATGGTGCCATACTTTCTCCCATAAGCATGTAGCATGTCACTGCAATTTTGTATAAGGATTTCAGAATAATATGTCTTTTGTTTGCAGCTGAAAGAAAACAATCTTTAGGCTATGATTGGCACCCAGAATGCCTGAGATGTGAGGAATGTGGTAAGCGGCTAAATCCAGGGCAGCATGCTGAGGTAATGGCTTTTGCCTTTCAGAAAGAACATAACATTTCAATACAATTTTTGAGAATATATATACATATATGTGTGTAAATGAAAAAATAACACTTGGAACAATGTAACAAAATAACAAAAACTAAAGAAGTAGAAATAGGTAAAATACACATACCAGGCATGTAATGATGAATGAACTATGATGTCTACTTTCTTGTAGACTCTTAATTCAAATCTTGAATAATTCTTGTAGACTTGCAATCTAAATTTTGGGTAATTTATCATTTCTAATAACATTAAGAAATTTCTCATGAAATCATTTGGCAGTCTCTAATTCCTAAAACTAGAAACATTGTAGAGGTTATATACATCCTAAGCAATTAAAGTTTGTAAAAATGAGTAACTAGTTCAAGTATAAACTTCTGTAATTTATTATTACCAATCCTTTCAAAATAGAATGATAAAACAAATAAATAGTAGGATAAACCAATTATATTGTAGCATAAGGAATCTCTGGAATGTATTACGACAAGATGTCAAATTGTTTAGTGAATATATGAATACAATTGGTGAAATACAGAAATACTGATTTCAAAATAATACACAGATGCTGATAGTGTAACTTTTACAGCAGGAAAAATTTTGATGTTGCGTTATTTTTTCTAGAGATTGTTATTCTTTATGTTATTACTATCAAAATGTTCCTAACTCCATAATAGTATTGTTAGGGTTTTTTAATTTTTATGTTTTACTAATATATTTATTACCATTTTTATGGTTTACATAGTTTGATATGTATATGAATTGTCATTGTTAGTGCTTGTTGTAGTATTCTTTTTATTTTTCTTCTTCTTACATTAATATTTTTCAATACTCATTTTCAATATCCATGTTTAATATTAGCTACATTTATTGATCTACTTCTTGTTTTACATATGATTTTATATATATACGAGTATTTACTTTGTTACTGTTAATGTTACAAGTTGAATTAGGCAGAGTGATTAGGGAGTAAAGGAAAATTAATGACAAGAACTTTAAAATATTGGTTTAGTGTTAAGAATCTAGAAGAAAATTGTATTTTGAGACACTAACTAGTAATGTAAGAGAAAGTAAGGGGAGGAAATACTTGGGTTAGTAGAATCAATGAGATTATGGAAAAAAATTTCTTGTGTATGGTGTGGCAAGATAGAGAAACTAAAGAAAGAGGTTTTTGGAGAGAAATTAAACAAAGAAGTGATAATATGGAAAGACAGGAGATATTAGGTAGTTTTAGTGGTAAAAAGTCATTGAGGGTTTATAGGGGGGTTAAAGGAAATATGGGGTTGAGATAATTATGGTGGATGAGGGAGGGAATTGCATGGGTCCAGGCAGGGGTATAGTGAATCTGAAAGGAATAAGAGGAGGTTTAAATATAGAGGAATGTCCGATGTGTGGAATGTAAGATAGTTACTGACATGCAATTGGGAAATTTAAAGAAACGAGAGCAAAGCTTAGTATTAAAAAGTGGGATAACTTACCAGTAGAGATAAGGGTAAACAAGTTTATGAATATGAAAACAAGGCAGAAAATCTTGGAGCTTGAGAATTATTTATGTAAGGTTAAAAGAAAATGGTTAAAGAAAATAAGTAAAAAATAAGGAACCAAATCTGGCAAAAACATAATTTAAGTTGGTTTGATTGAGTTAATTTTGTAGATGTAAGTTGCCTGACAGTTGAGTAACTGCAAGATGAAACTATTTGGGCCACTTGGTTACACAGCAGCTCTGGAAGATTTACTAGAGAATGTTACTGTTAATGTTATAATTATGAATTAGAACTAAAACTTATTGTAATTATTATTAGATTGGTAGAGTGGAAGAAAAGGCTAATGTCTTTAGCTCTGCCAGAATAAATAAATCTCCATTAATAAGAATTGGAACATGTTTCTGATGGAAGCTGTGGATTATCTGGCAATGTCAAAAATGCACAGATCAATGCTCTAGACAAATATACTGTCTGCAGAAATGGGTTTCTGGCAATTGTGGCCTATGGTCCTTGTAGAAGGGTGGGCCAGGTCATGGAGGAAGGTCCCTTTTATCAAGACTTATACTCCTCCCCAGTATTCTCTCATAACTGCAGCACCATCGTACATTTGTGCTGTAAATTTCTGGTTTATATATTAACCCTTCTGCAGCCAATTCAGAAAAATCAATGAATTTTATGAATCTTTCAATTGATTTACCCCCACTGACACATCATAATATCATAGCAAATTGTGACCGTATGAATATCTATTTCATCGGCCTGTACAGAAACAATTTACCCTTTCTATTTCTTTTACAATCTCCTTCATATAGACAAGATATGTTCCTCACTTCACAGTTATCAGCCAAAATGTTTTTTCAAACCATAAAAAAAGCTTAATTTTGTGTCATCGTGCTGGGTAAGTGCCTATAACTTTCAGTTGATGAGGTGCAAAACGTTTTCCTTCCAATTTAACAGTTAAACTTAGATGTGAAAATGGAGTGTTCAATAAAAGGTGCTCTTTATTCATTGCCACAAAACAGATACACTTTTTTGTTACTTAAGAGCTAACACTGTGAAAGTAAACTTTTCACTTACAGTGAAACAAACAAAGTGTGAAAAAACCCTTAGTCAGTTGTCAGCAACTCCTCAACATCTGGTTCCTAAGAAAAGAGAGAGTAGTAAGTGCCACCATGGACTGTCTTCCTGCTGGCCCAAGAGAATGAAGAAATAAGCAGGAGAAAGGCTAACCCATCTTGGAGGAAGACAAATATAAGTCCTTGTAAATCTTTGCTGGCCCGTAAAGGTAAAAGTTTAGAGTGTAAAATTTTCCAGGCTCATCCTTGAGCTTCCCTCTCTAATGGAGGGCACATATATTACCACTACTACAATAGAGAATGAATGAATAGTATGTAACACCCGTTTTTGCTACAGAGACACCACAGATGATGGATACTGATGATACATGAGATGAAATGATAAATTGGGAAAGGATTTATTTTTAACGAAGGAATCATTCCCGCCTAAGTTTAGGGTACCTCCCCGGCATTTGCCATTTATGAGGACTGAGGAAAATCTGGAAAAAACCTCAGTCAGGAGGACGGTCGTATTTGAACCCAGACCTCCCGCTCACGAGTCCGTGCCTTAACAACCTTGGTCATCTGTGGCAGTCTACAATAGAGAGGAAAGGCATTTATTGCATAAGGCACAATTAAGAACTAATCGGTTATACATTGTTGTTTACATAATTTTTTGTTTTAAAAGTTGACCAGTGGGAGAGAAAATAAATAAATATGGCATTTTTTTTTGGGAGGTGACTAAACCTTCTGGTCTTATTGATAATGCTGATAAAGAAGAGCACTGAGAATGTACATACAAGTATTGTCTAAAGGCCATGAGCCAGTTCCTTCAGAAAACGACCATGCTGATGACATTAGTTGTTGCTTTGGTAAATTATTCTGAATTTATACTAGCTACATTTAGTAAGCTGTAGAAAAACAACTTTAGGCCACCTGTTTGTTTTCCTGAAAATGTTATATGTACTGCATAGTTGGTCCACAGTATCATCTGATTTCATTGCATTATAGAAGGTTATTTCTAATTTATTTTATATCCATATGCTGCTGTATAATATGATAAAATATGTTTTGGCAAAAGTTCATGTAATCTGCAAAATTCTAAGCAATATTTAAAGCACCAACTGTAAAATGAAACAAAAGTTTGTAATGGTAAAGCTCATATGGATCTCTGAGACATCGTTAACATTTGTGTAACAATAACTTAACTGCTTAACAAAAGCTGATGATCTGCCATTTTAATATGTTATTTATGAATGGTTAGCTGAAAGGTAGATGGCATGTAAGTGCAACGTCTTACATGTTTTCTTGCAGTAACAAAAAGAAACTAATGTGGCATCTGTCAGATGCTGCGCAACCACTGCAGTGTTAAGTATGCAATCAGTATAGAAAAATGACACCTTTGCAATTGATAAATGAGTTAACAAAAAAAAAACTTTTATGTGCTGATATTCAATTGAACTATTCACTAAATCAAATAATACATTACTGAAGAGGAGAGAAGAAATATATCCCAAACTTTATGCACAGAAGCAAAAGAGGACCACAGATAATTGGGATGAAAGACACAGTGTCCCAAAATATGCCATTCATTGTTTCCACAATTGTCAGTCCTGGTGGTGTAATGGTAACCAACCATACTACTTGCCTTCTAAATCCAAGATCACAGGTTCAAACCTGGCTAGGATCGATGGATTTTTTCTGGTATAAAAATCCTAAGTATGGCTTCCTTCAGAAGGGAAGTAAAGCTGTGAGACCCGTGTTGTACATTTAAGGCACGAAAAAGAACCTGAAGCCTGAAGGAAGAGGCCTCTGAGCAAAATTTGTCGGCTATTTCAAGCCCTGAATAGAATGGGACGCTGATGACCTGGGATGCTAAAGAGCATCCATAAATAAACTAAAATCAATCAATGGTTTCCACCATAAAATGTGTAGCAATCAAAAATTTCACAACCCTAGTGACAGAATTGTATGTGAGCTGTGTAACCAAATTTGCAACCAGTGCCACTTAATAAAATGTTAATTTATTGTTACAAATGGGCTCACATAGTTCATAAATTGTTCACCTTTTCAGGATTAAGAAAAACTTCAGAAAAACTCTTATCTAAGCTCCGTAGTTTATTGCTTAATTTCCTCCTTTCATATTTTCTCTAATTTTTATATTGAAAAGCAGTATGGGTGTCTCCTGAGGGAATTTATAAAGTTTTAATTCTTAGTAGCAGAAATGTGCTGGTAATTCACTTTAATTTCAAGTGTTGGTTATAACTATTGGGTTCTTTCAGTTGGCGGTGAAAAAGAGGAATAGTAAAGACATGCATGAAAAGCTCAATTTAATTATTAGGCTTACCAGAAGACATGTACTGTATAATTATTAAATAATTTAATACTATGAACAACTAATGTAATAATGTTACATCTAGAGGCCATTCTTTCAATTCAATAAACACTTTAGGAGTATGTTATCCTGAAACTGCAATTGTATTGTCATGAAATGAATCAACCCAAATGTACTGTTGTGCATGTGAACTGCATCTTGTGCTGTGTTGTGAAACATTTCATGAAACAACAAAACCATACTTATGATTGCAGTAGTATATTCCATCATACAATTATCAAAGCAGGAAATTTCACAGTTTTAGACCTGCAGTTTTTTTTTTAAAGCCATGATTATTATTTTTTTTTTATTTTTCTGTCTACACTGATACTGTATCAAATTAAGAACAATGGAAAATGATTGTCCTGCTGCCCTCTCATTTTTATTTGTGGAAGATAACATTTAAACTTAAACTGCATGTGTAATTGTTGTACTTCTTCCCTGTGACTTCAGTAATACACTGTGTTCATCAGATCACTGTTATATCTGTAACGTGCAGGTAGTAGCCTACTAAGCCTGGTATTGTTAGAAATAAGTTTTGAGCTTTGCAAACTGAGAATTTAATGGATACAAAACAAAAACTTTAGGAAACTTGCCGCCATAAAAGGGGGAAATTAAATTTCACTCTCCTCTAGGTAAGGGAAAAGTGAAATGTTTAATTATACATATTTTTCATTGATGAAAAAATTTAATGACAAAATTTTTTTAAAATTGCACATTCTTGTTTTGTGCTTTTATTTTTCAATAGGAGAACAGTTAAAACACTTCATTTAAGTCAGTTCAGATTACCTTATAATGGACAGAATAAACAACAAACAGAATCATGTAGAAAATAATTGAATTATTTTACTGACTGGGCAATTTGAACCAGTTTTGTATTTGCAAGTTGGTATAACGTTTTTCTGTCTTCTTTTGTAACATCCACATTAATATCTTTAATACTATACTATTTAAAACTTTGTGTGCAAGTTTAGTTTAATTTTATTGGAGCTTTTGGTAACTGTGTAAAATTGTTTGCTCAGCATAAGGGTGTTCCATACTGCCATGTACCATGTTATGGGGCTCTGTTTGGACCACAGCTCTTTGGACATGGTACAAGAGTGGAATCTCACACCAGCTTTGGCAAAGTGGAGAATCGATCTGGTGGACCAAATATGCCAAGGTAATGTTAAGAAATTGAATTTATCAAGCAATCAGTATGGGATATATCAGAACTTGCCATTCAGTTATATCATGTAGTTAATTGTTGATGTCACATGCATACTTCAAATTATAAACAAGTTTTTAACTAGTTTTGAATAGCGAGAATTTTCACAGTGAAATATAGTATAATATAACAAGGTTTTTAACCGTTATTTTTAATTTTCAGATCTCATTTGGAATCAAAGCTGAAAGTTTTTAACCAGTTTTTTGATGGCAGGAGTGGTGAAATCAGGAGTAGAGAAGTAAGAATAGTATACAAATATAGAAATAAGAGTATAGTTTACGAATAAAACACTGCATATTTTGGACATTAATTTAAATAAAGTAAATTTTTTGCTAAACATACAGATTTTACTCTAATGGTCTGTTCTTAACTTTCATTACATATCATGAGAAAAAAAAAGATTTAGTCATGTTTAGTAAAGAAAAAATGTACTAAGTTGCTGTAGTTAGGATTGCTCTTTCGTTTTATAAAATAAAATATAATAAAATTTGCAAAGTTGATGAGATTATTTTAGATAAGAGCTCTTTTATTTTTTTAAATTTGAAACAATTCACATACAAAATTATGTAACTGATAACATTAAAAGAACCCTCTAGTGAATTCAGTATAATTCTTCTGTTTGATGTTTTAATAGAAAAGTACCACCATTTTTAAAGCAAAAGCAAAAATACAAAATAAAGCGAAAAAAGGTAGCTTTATCTTAAGAGCAATGGTTAAAAGTACTTTCTGTGTAACTATGGAATTTCTTGGTTGAGTCAAAAGCTTGAGATCAGGTTTAACAAGTTATGTAATATGCTTATTTTTATCCTCTTAATAGAAGCTACTAAAGAAATAATAAGTGGATTTGCTAATTAACCTACTTAATGGGAAGTTTTGCATGAAAGTAACTAGATATATTTCATTGATTTCTTTTAGAAAGCTGGAATTAATGACGCAAGTCTTGTATCATAAAATAACAATCAATTAAAGGGCACATTAACCTTTATAGTAAGCAAACCACATTTTCTATGCCAAACCTTTATTTCAGGTAGCTACCCAGAAAGCCTACATTGTTACTATTTTGTGGTAATCCATTTATGTGCTTTTGCTTGGTAGGTAAATGGTCGTCTGGTCCTAGAAGGAGCACTACGCATACATTGGGGTGTCCTGGGTATGATTCACCTTAAGGAAGATGACGATCAGCGTACAGTGGTCACAATTCGTAAACGTAACTCCTGTAGGAGTGGTGTTTTTAATGGTGTTGACTTTGAAGTAAGTGTTTGACTATATTTTAACATTGCGCTGTTATATTATATTCTGTCTAAAAATCTAGCAACAATATGTCTAAAGTGAAGAAGAATAATTATGTTTTGCCATATGTTGATGAAATGAATAGCTTAATGAAAGTTAAAACGATGGAAGCAGTTAATGTGAATTAAGCTGAAACTCTCTTAATTTTTTTACTCTTGCTTTTAATCGTATACATGTGTAACTTCTCTTTTATAAAGTTGTTCAGTAGAGAACAGGTACTATCATTAAAGCCCTCATAAAATTTATTGCTCGTGCACTCTCTCATTGAGCAGAAATCTTTGTAATATGTTTACGGAATGTCGGAATCCACACAGTGAAACTTTTGTTAATCTTATTTTGATTTTAAGTAAAACATTAAAAATCATTTCGTCACATTAAAACTCTCTTTAAGTTTCACAAACACACTTATAAAATTAATTTTGGTGCATGTTTCATGAGGTACATTCCTCACATTGTCAACCAAAACGACGACTGAGGAGTCAATTTCAGCAAAGTATGTATGTTACTATGCTTGCTCTGGTGGCTGAAATTGACTCCTCAGTCGTCGTTTTGGTTGACAATGTGAGGAATGTACCTCACGAAACATGTACCAAAATTACTTTTATAAGTGTGTTTGTGAAACTTAAAGAGAGTTTTAATGTGACGACATGATTTTTAGTGTTTTACTTTAAATCAAAATAAGATAGAAAACTTTGTGCTTGGCTTTGAAACATTTGAGTGTTTCATAAGCAAGAGCTCTTATCCTAGCTGTGGCAGTTGGTTGAAGTGGTTGTGTATTTACATTGCCTCTAAAGTTCCATCATGTTGGATTTTGTGATTAGTGCTATGAAATTAAATTTTTTGTTTGCACAAACAAGAACACTTCAGTGAAATTTGAAGAACTGAGAAGAGCTTACGATGAGTTTATGATTTCCCTGTTTTCATAGCTTGAAACATTTAAAAATACTGCAAAAGCTATGAATTGTAGAGAGGAACTGGTACTGCTGTAATAGATTAATGAACACAACTATTGAGGAGTATTTGTTCAAAAAAAACTCAATAAATTACGAAATATTGAATTTTTCAGGAAATTCATTTTTTTTTTTTTTTTTTCACCTATTCACCTAGAGAGGGACATTAGCTGAAATTAATATTTTCTCCAGTATTAGATCTTACTGTTTTAAATGAAATGCCCTAGTAAGGTATATTGAAACAAAATTTGCATAATGGAGGATTATAGGATGATTTATTCAGTTTTTTTTTTTCTTCAAAAGTCTATAAATGCACATATACGTAAGAGAGAAAAGTTGTTCTAATTATGTGTAATTTTTTTTTAAATTTATATGCAGTTGCCTATTTATCATTAGTCAATCCTGGTGGTGTAGTGATAACCATACTTGCCTTTAAACCCAAAATTGCAGGTTCAAACCCTGCCAGGATCGATATATTTTTTCGGACGTAAAAATTCTAAATATGGCTTCCTTCGGAAGGGAAGTAAAGCGTGGGTCCCGTGTTATACATTTACGGCATAAAAAGAACCTCAAGCCTGAAAGAAGAGGCCTATGAGCAAAATTTGTTGGCCATTTCATGCCCTGAATAGAATGGAACACTGATGACCCGTGATGTTAAAGAGCATCTGTAAATATACAAATAAAAAAATTTATTTATCATTACAATAATTTCAATGCTTAAATAAGTTTTACAGTTTTTTTGTCAGCCTGCATTACTACTTATTACATACTCAACATTTATTTAACATTTATGTTTTTGAATTTAATTTTGTTAACTTTATTCAAAATAAATATAATAACAAAAATACAACCCCAAAAAAAATAATATGGTAACATGCAATGATGTAATCATCCTTAATAATGCATATAATACAAATCTAAGCTACTACAATCATTGCATCATTAGTACAATATTGAACATTCCTAGCCTCGCATCTAGATATGGTCAGATTTGTTGTTGTCTCCTAGAATATCTTTGTAGAATTCAGTAGCAAAATCCAGTACTTCAAAAATATGTTAATAGTGCAAAAATGTCCTTTTCTTTGCTAACTACATTTTGCTTTGGTAGAACAGTGAACGATAGTAATGCTGAATCACATGGTTTTCTCCTGAATCTCAAACCATATATTTTTCACTGAAACTCTTGAGTGAGATGACACACCAACTATTAATTTTGAATGATAACCTAGATTTTAGTAATTTCTGTGCGTTATCCTTTAGGCTTTTAATTTCAGTCTTCATTGAGTACTTTCAGGATGCTGTGTTCTTTTAAGATAATATATTCTATAGAAGACAAAACTTGATCTGAAGCCATGTAGTTATGTCCATGGACTGCAAAGAATGAAGAATAACTCTCATTGAAGAATATATAAGTCAGAAAGAAAGTTCAGCAAAGCCAACATAATTTGTTTGCATCCTCTTTAAGACTTTTTCAGCCAGGTATAGAAAACAATTTTATTTTTAGCTCAATAGCATAGATAAGCATTCATAGATTGTATAACCATACTTGTCTGGCATAGAAAATTTTGCTAATTGACAGTTTTGGAAGTGGATGATGCAATCTGTGACAAATTCATCATTCTTTTTTCTTCTCCAAACATTTTCTGATTTTATATTTATAGAATGCAGCTTGTATTTGATAAAGAGCATTGTTTGATGGGTGGCACCCTTCTTGTCTCTAGATCTTGTGCCACCCGAATATTCTTTTACCCGTACATCACTTTCAGAGTTACTGGAATCACCCTCCATTCTGATTTAACTAGAAATATTGCAAACAATTAATTGCACCATTGATAACTTCTTTAAAAGTAGCTGGGGAATATGTTGACAACATTGAAGTATGGTTGCAGGATTGGATTTCTTTGCATTGAAAACAGAAACTCTCTCTAACTGCATTAAAAATGTATTTTTAATTAGTATGCCATTAATATATGCAGTATAAAATACTTGAATGATTACTCATTTTATCCTCCAAAAATCTGGTAATCTCAGTTCCAAGCATTTTAATGGTCACTGCTCAGTACTACAAAAGTGCCCTGCACCATTTAATGCAGGATCATGTACAAAAAAAACCTTTTTAGATGATGGAAGTTGCATTGTGATAATGCCAAGCCACATGTTGCTAATGTAGTCATTTGAGTTCCTGGCTAAAATAAAGGCATCTCTGCTCAACTGCCTTACAACTTTAACCTGGTTCACCTGCTAATTTTTTATATTTTTTAACCTAAAGTTCAAAAAGGTTAAGAACATTAATTATCCAAGCAGTTAGAGCTTTAGAGGCTATTCTCAAGCAACTTTCAAAGAATGCTTTCTGCATGTCTTCCAAAGGTGGCAAGAGTTGGGACAAGTGCATTGTATTGGATTTGGACTATTTTGAAGGGGACAGTAGTTTGAATTTGTAAACTTTGATAATAAACTGGTTAATAACATTAGTGCATATTTTTTGAAGGCTCCTTGTAATTTTTTCTAATGATTTTGTTTCCAAAATTTCAACCCTTTATACTTTCAGGAAATTTGATTCTTGTAAAGGTTCTTTTTACTCCCATGAGTATCAGAGGAGATTTTTGTTAAACATACTTATGCATGCCATCTCATCAACATATGGCTACCCTTTTTAATCTGTTAAATTATATTTTAACTGAGTACAAAATCATTAAGAACTGGCATTGATGCTGTGTTTTGGTAGGTATCAAATCTTAACACTTTGAGCACGAGTGGTGTACCAAATAGGAGTAGTGAACCTGATAAAGAATGCATTTCCCATAGCATTGAGAGCTCTTGTTTGGAAAATGCAGCAGTTGCTGAAAATAAGCTGAAATCGGTGACACTGCCTCACAAACTGGATATCAAACAGATAGATTGGGATGAGCTTGATGAGTTGTTGCAGGTTAGACTTTTTGTTGTGTGATCTCTTATGGTACTAACAGTGATTCTGGCTGCTGGGCTGTGCTGTTTTAATCATTAAAAACTAATGAAAGTGGTTGGTGTGTTAATAATCAGTGTTATGTCTTATTGGGAGTGGTTAGAGTATGACTGTATTATTCCGTATTTACTTGTGTGAATTGGTGATATTAATTATACTTTTTTATGTGTTTTCAATCAAAAATGATCATAAGAATTTTGGGAGAGGTGTAGTTTCCTTGCAAAATTTAAATGCTCTTGCAAATTTGGCTAAATACTATTGGCACCTATTAACGAAATTAGTAGATAAAGGAAAAATTTATAGTCAGAAGATCTTTTTATTTTTGTTTATATTAAAGTTTTGTCATCCCAAGATGTGCTGTAGTTTCTTTATTAGAATGAAGAGAAGATTAATTTTTAATGTAAATAAGAGCCTGTTTCTCTGAACTTGAAAATTACTTTGTATTTATATTTTAGGTAGAGCTCCAATAGTATCTTCATATTAGCAGTTTTTTTTATTCCTGTTTGTTTTGAAAGTAAATACTTTGGCTTTTAAACCACAGCAATAGTTAATGGCCAAAAGGTTGCAGTATTTTTATTGGCTCATAGTGCTTAGATTAAGAAAGTAATTTTGCATATACAAAATGAAGAACCTTTTCTTATTTAGATAAAATTATATACAACTTTGTTGAAATATTTGGGTCTTTACATGATTACTAAAATTGAAAATAATGGTGTTCTGAAAAACAGGGAATATAAAAAGAATTCATTGCACAAGTAAATATGGTACTTATTAAGAGTTCTTAAACATGTTACTGATTGCTGTCTTGTAGTAATAAAGATATGGATCTTCAAATTTTTACAGTGATTTTCTTTTGATGCCTAACATAGCTGATTTTGCCATGCATTTTATAGGAAACATTGTTTTAAGAATTAAGAAAAATGAAAGACTTTTGTTTTCAATTTGTTTCATCCTTTATAAAATCAGCAAATGGTATACATTTGTCAGTATTCATTAAATCGAAACAGTATGTGAGGGTCATTCAAATTCAAACCAGACTTTTTTTTCTCTGGGCTATGAAAGATTGGTAAGAAGTTGAAGGGCCATAGTATGAAGGGGTCGTTCCATCGCCAGTAGTGCTAAATCTGAGCAAGAGGTTGCACTGTCTCTTGTGCAGCAGATCATATCCATTTTCTAACTCAAACTGACTGAAGATTTTGTCCAGAATATGAGCACAGTTTGGGGAAGCTATGCTTTCACGAACTCATTTAAATGGCCTTAAAATTCCTTAGCTGTCATGGTACAGTGGAAAAGGAGCACAGTTTGGGGAAGCTATGCTTTCCGAACTCTTTTAGATGGCCTTAAAATTCCTTAGCTGTCATGATACAGTGCAAAATGAAAGCTAAGCAGATCGTTCACAAAGGATATCACTCAGGACAACGTTCATGTGGAAGTGCATGCACCATTCTTTCTGAAGAATTAGGATTTTGGAAAGTGTTGATGAAGTGGGCCCAACATCTCACTAATGAACAGGAAAATGTTTGAAAGGACATCTGTCATAGGCTTCTAGATTTGAGGAAGTCGAGCAATTTTTTACCCAAATTGTGATCTCTGATGAAATGTGGGTACACCAATCCAGAAAACAAGAGAACAAGTATGGAGTGGAGGAGACAAGGGGAGGGTACTCTGGTTAGGGGCAAAATTTGTCTGTCAGCCGGCAAAGTTCTTGTGATCATGTTTTGGGACTTCAAAGGCATGTTGCTCTTTGATTTCCTTCACAAGTGAAGGACTGTGAGTACAGATATTATTGTAAACTGCTGGACAGCATTAGAGCTGTTCATTGCATCAAAAGATACCAGCAACCATTTGTGATATCCTACCTCTGCAGGACAATGTGAAGTCACATACAGCAACCATAAGCTTGGATCAATTAAAAAACCTTCACTAGAGACCCCTAGAACACTTTCCTTACAATCCTAATTTATTCCCTTGTGATTACCACATGTTTGGGCCACTGAAGGGAGCATTGGGAGGGAAAAATTCAGCGATGGCTCAGGGTTGAGCACTTTGTGCACAATTGGCTCTTGACGTGCCATCTTTCTTTGATGAGAGAAGAAAGAAACTACCCATGTGGTGGAGAAAATGAATTTGTATAAAGGAAACTATGTAAAAAAGTAATATAATTTTAATCGTATATGGTAAGAATAAATTTACTTTTAAAATATACCTGGTTTATATTTGAATAACCCTTGTAAATAATATACACTTATACATGGAATTATGATTCACTGAACAGAAAATTAGTCAACTGACATGTAAGGTGGTTGTACCTATAGTGGCCAACATCAAGGATCAGGAGATATGTACTGAGAGGATAATGGGTCAGACTTCATACTTAGTGGAGAGGTAATACACTGTACATAAAATGAAGTACAAGGATTTTGCTGAATGACAATAAGAGATATTGCATTTGGGCATGCCAGAGGTCATCCTTTGAAGGAAGCAGCAGAATTTTCATGCATATCAACATATGCAGTCATGCAGGTCTCTAACCCAGCTAGGATTGATAAATTTTTTGGAGCATAAAAATCCTAAGTAAGGCTTTCTTTGGAAGGAAAGTAAAGCCTGTGCCTTAGATTTACAGGACATGTAAAAGAACCTCAAGCCTGAAAGAAAAGGCCTCTGAACAAAATTTATCAACTGTTTCATGCCTGGAATTGAATGATGCTAATTACAGTGTCCTTAAACAAAACTGTAAATAACAACATGCAGGTCTCCAGTAGTGGCAAAACTCTCATTCTATGAGAAATTTATATCAGAATTATGTTCAAAAGATCATAATGCTGAATGTTTCATGGCATGTGAACAAAATTACTTTGGGGCAGAAATATCTGCAAGACACCAATGGCAGTTTTTGCTCACCCATTTCGGCAAGAACACTTTGCAGGAAACTTCGTAGTATGAATATATGGAGCAGAATGGCATGCAAGAGGCCTTTGCTTTCTTCTGCTCTTTAATTTGCCTGGTTACAATTGTGAAGAGAGACAAACAATGGACCATGGAGTACTGGAAACATGTTTTTGTTCAAACATACTGCTTTGCTTGTATTGGAATGATGCTCATGGAAGACCTCATGAAGCCTTAATGGAAAACTGTGGGCAAGGTGTAGTGCAAACTGGTGGAGGCTCTGATGTTCTGAGGACGTTTTAATTATGTGGAAATTGGTCCTTTGGTTATGATACCAGCCACTTTGAACCCAAAATGCTGCTGAACAACCAAGTTTTATCATTTGCCCTTCACCTTACCAAGGACCTTAACATTGTCTTCCAGGAAGACAATTCCTGCATTCGCTGGGCAACAATTATGACAGACATTATGAACATTCAGCAGCATTCACACATCTGGAGTGGCCTGCAAAATACTCCAATTTAAATCAAATTGAAAATCTTTGGGATACCTGGAACAGTGCATCAAGTGTCAGGAGCAGCACTCCTGAAATCTGACTGACCTATGCAATTCTTTGATGTAAAGTTGAACATTAATGTTTAATGTATCCAGAACCTTCTGCCACAATGAATTGCAGCTGTTAATTCAGGCTTGAATGGTATTACATGTTATTAGATATGCTTCTGTCCCAGGTGACTTAATTTTTTGTTTGGTGATCTCAATGCTCAAAAGCATTGTAGACTACATGGATTCAATCACAAGTACATACTTTCTGTGGATCATTGATTCTCAGCTTAATGCAGTCTTAGAATAATAAATGCTCTTATTTCTGGTAGAGATTTTGTTATGAACTGATAGTTTCCAAACTTTTTATACTCCACATACTTCATTAATTTGGCCAATAAATTTTGAGCAGCATTTAATTGCGGCCATGATCCAGTTTAACCATGTCATGTCATTTAATCACTGGGGAACCACCATTGTTGGAAAAGCTCATTAAGGCATGCACTCATGAGTGGGAGGTTCTGGGGTTCAGTTCTCACCAGGTTCCTTATTCCTCATAAAAGGCAAATGCCAGGAAGGTAGCCTAAATTTAGGTCTAGTACTCTTCCTCCCTTTAAAAAAACAATCCTTTCCCAATCTATCATTTTGTTTCATCTATCACCAGTGTCTGCTGCCCGTAGTACTTCAGTAGTGAAACTGGGCATTAAATACATTCTGGGTACAGTGCTTTCGGTTTTCATAGATGATTCAGTTTCAGATCTCAGTTGTTTTTGTTTCAGATCACAGTTGTTTTCACTGTACTTTCTGTAGATGTTCAAACACCAAGCAAAATCAAATGTTAGAGGGAGAAAAAAAGCACTGATTAATAATTGAAGGTTCATTTCTGTATAAGTAAAATACATTGTTAATATTATTGCCAAGTTTTAAGTATTTGTTGCTTATCTCATTTGTGTACATATTTAGTATTATGTTTTAATAAGAAGATTGCACTGAAAGTTTTTAGACATTCTAAACAAATATTGATGGAAATTTGTAATATTAGTTGTATCTTTTCAAAATATTTGCTGTTTACATTTTGTACACTTTCCTTATTTCAAACCATTTCATAAAATACTGTACCCAAATGCCTTCGAACAACTTGTTCCTTCCAGATTAGTAATTTTTGGAAATAAAAAATAAATTGCATTGTTTGAGGCAAGGGCTATAAGGAGAATGTGTCATTTCTTCAATACCTCAAGCCATTAAAAACTACATTGTTTGTGCTGCTGTGTAGCTGGTCATTGTCATGGTGGATGATGATTTGGCTCCATAGTCTTTTTTGTGCACCTTCTCCAAGATTGTGTGTAAACAAAGTGTAGTATAACCATTCTGCAATGATTGTGCAATATCCGTCTAGTGGCTGTGTTAGAATATGCCACATCAGAAAGAAAAAATGGCATAATTTTCTTCCTACAATTTGTCCCTCCTGATTTTTGTTTGGGAATTCTTACCTGAAGCTGACTATCTTTTGCTCTGTGACTCAAAACAGGCCAAGTTTCATCATCAATGGTGGTGCCATACATTGCATTTGACTGGCCTTGATTAAACCAATCTTGCATTTCCATGCATCAAACTACATGCACTTGTTCTAGTTCCTCTGAGCTCATGAGAGATCCATTTCATTAGGGCTTCCCAAGGCCAAGTTGATCAGGCAAGATCTTCTACACGACTCATACAGACCTGTTAACTTAAGGTGGCAGCTCAAGGAAGATGAGCAGTAGAGAGGCCAATCCCTTTTCTCTTCCAGCAGGGGAGGAATGATTAGTTACATAAGTGGTGTATTACTGTTGACATCACGTAATCTTTTTCATAGATTTTAGGCTTGTATCTGTGTGCTTTGTACAACTTACTTAACAATAGACTAGTAGCACTATTTTAATATATCCTCTTATATCACTTAATCTATGTAATTATATGCATGTGTGTTTGAACAAATGTTGTTTTCTTGTGTTTGTGTTAATAGCTTTGCCACTTTAAACATGGAAAGTAAAATTAAAGGTAAAGTACTGCATTCACAAACCTGTGAATAGTAGCAAAGTGTATAAATATATGAAAAAGCATGCAGAGAATGGTGTGGTTCACATTAGTATAAAAAAACATAGCTAAGGCTACAGCCATTTCTGAAAGGAGCATAATAACATGAATTAAGGAAACGAAAGACATCGACAGTAGTGTTTCCACTTTCTTACTCTTGCTACATAAAGATAGACTTAAAAATCTTACTGAACCAGTTTGGATAATATCAATAAGGTGGTAGCGTGCAGAACAGTCAGTGGGTTTTATATCCTGCATAAACTTTGATATACACTGAAAAAGGTACATACAAAATTAAATCAACCTGAAGGCAGTACATATACACTTAGAAAAATATTACAGAGGTTGGGCTATGGTTGGAAAAGAATGAAGAAGAATTGGGAAGTTTAATGGAATACCATGGCAGCTGCACTATATCAGGACAATTCAACAAATTAGAAGTGAAGGTTTTCTTATAATATTTATGGAAGAGGCTTCTATTTGTACATCACATACTCTTCTGTATACTAGAGTCATGACAGCATTTACGAACTCCTAACACTGGTTGCAAAGGTTATTATTCATGCAGGAGGAGGAGAGTAAAGCTTTATCTCTAATGCTTATGTCCATTTGAAATCCCATCAGAAGACCGGTGACTACTATGATGACATGTGCTACTCCAATTACGAAAAGTGAGTAAAAGAAAGACTGATTACCAACCTTCCAAATTTCCGTCCTGGTCATTGATAACTTCTCATATCATAGTGTGCATCTTAATAAGGTGCCTACTGCAAGATCCAGAAGAGATATGATTCCTGGCTTCCGTCCTGGTCATTGATAACTTCTCATATCATAGTGTGCATCTTAATAAGGTGCCTACTGCAAGATCCAGAAGAGATATGATTCCTGGCTTAACAAAAACCTGCCTATAGAACAGTCAGTTCAGTTGAATCAATTTCTCCTGCTTTCATAATTCAGATATTTACAACATGATAATTCCCCAGACACCTAAACATATATTTACAAAATAGACAGTTTTCTTCATGCACATTACCGCCCCAAGTTGAACCCAATAGAACTCATTTTGAAACATGAAAACATGATAAACTGGGTTATAGAAAGAAATATCACATTTATAATGGATGGCATAATTAAATTGGCAGTTCAGATGTATGCTAACATTTCTGTTGAAGATTGGCAAAAAATATGTAGACATGTGAAACATGTTGAAGAGGAATTCATGTGCAGGGAAGGTTTGCTATATGCAGGGCAGGAAATAGTAGTGGATTTAGGAGATGACAGTGAGTCAACAATGAGCTTACAGTGAAGATGGAGACCACAATGAACAAGGAGAACCAGCCAAATCTGCAAATGCAGCAGCTATTGCTTGAAACCAGGCTCAAGGTAAGATTTGCCCTCCCATCAAGTTTCTTCTCTACTCTTCTTCTCTTCTCTACTCTCTCTACTCTTACTTTCCCCTCCTCTATTGTGCATAGAGCTGCCACCTCAAGTTAATATACTTTACCAATGTCCAAGGATGCATGAATCTCTGTGTAGGTAGGCCAGCCATCCTCTTCAATCAAATGCACATTTAATTTTTTTTAGCATTTTGCTCTCAAAGGTAGACATTTTACATTGTTGGTCAGTTAGATGCTATCAGCCATGTTTGAACATGTTAAATTAGGTCACTTGCAGTTTCGCTGTTGTGAAGGGCCTGAATGAAAATCTCATGTTAATTCTATGATTCTATTCTGAGACTTACCAGCAATCTAATATTCACAAGTAATTATTATGCAAGCATCCACTTATTGTATGCTGCTAAATGCAACTGACTTCTGGCTATGTCATATGACTAACAATGGGAATCTCTGTCATAGAGCATTATCATGTCTAAAAACTTTCAATGCATCTCTCATATACATTTTGAGTCTTGTTCTTATCCAAGTCTTATGTTCATTGCACATTTTCTGCAAAATAATTATTTACCTGGTGTATAAATAGTGTAGCTTTAAACAGATAGTAAACATGTTACAGTGCATGGACTCGGGTTGAAAGGATTGCTGGCAAATGAACAAAAACTTTTTTGAACTTAAAACTAAGATCTGTCCAAGCATGCCAGCTTTCAGTAGTACAAGTTTGGTAACAAAAATAATGAGTAATATACTGTGCAATTTTATAATATTTTTTTCTTTGCTTTTTATTTCACTAGCTTGTAGCTGAATGATTTATGGCAATGTTATATTTCTCAAAAATATTAAATTTTTAGTTGTAACTAGGCAAAAAGTTGAACTATATGACATACTAATGTTATATATTTAACTGAATTTTTAGCATTAAAAATAGTTGCTAAATTTCATGAATTTAATTTGAGTGATTTTAATCATGTATATTTTAAGTTCAAGGAAGATCCTGATCCTTCTGTAGGTAACTGAGCCTAATTTTACTGCTAACTTATTTGCTTAGGAATAGTTTTGGAGACTTTTGTACCCATCTAAAGCTATGCTTCAGCTGATAACATTTCCTTGCTTCTCTCTTCCTCTTTGCATACATATGTTTGATGAACTTTTGCATTGATGTTCTTTCTGGTAGGCATTAATGAGTTTATTTAAATTGTACTTAGGGAGCTATAGGCAATGGAATGGTTACAATTCTATTAGAATATGTTAACACTGATTCCACTTAGTATACAACATTAGAACATATTTCGGAGGCAATTGCTTCCATAGCTGTTGACTGACTACTTGATGTAGTGCCACTGAATCCAGAGATGCTTTTGTGGGAGCATCTGATGGTTGAAATAGGAACTTGCTGAGTTCATCCATAGGTGGAACATAAAAATTTATTAATTTTCTTCTATTTTTCAGAATGCGAAATTTTTTGCAAGTAGGTAGCTCTTTTGGTTTGAGAAGTTCTTTCAGCAGGTTCTTCTCTGGTTAATTTTGTGATTTTGGATCCAAAAATGAGCTGCTACCACTGATTTATCTATTAGTTTAAAATGAATATTTCTAAATTGTTCCTTTCTCTAAATTTATAAATTTCTCTTTGTTTAACCAATGTATTTTTGATTAAATTTTTCATTGTAAAATGAAGAGGAATTTAGAAATTCAGAGAAAGGAACACTAGGAATGTTATTTTAAACAAATTTCATTAGTTTTTAACAAAATTTTCATTCTCAAAATAAGAGGAAAATTAATTAATTTTGAAGTTCCATCCGTAGATGAACTCGGGAAGTTTCTATTCGAACCATCAGATGCTTCCATAGAAGCAGATCCAGCCATCAAATCAAGTAGTTGATCAACAGTATGATAGGAATAATTACCCCTGAAACATGTCCTAATCTTGTGTACGTAAGTGGAGTTGTGTTAACATATTTAATAAATTTTAATAAGATATTAATGATCCTAAACTTAGGTATTAATTTTTTACACTAAACTCCATTTACTTACATAAAATAAGACACGTTTCAAGATAATCTCTCCCATCTTCAGTTGCTCACTGAATCTTGCTCTCAATGAAGTTTAGAATATATTACCACTCCATTGTCAACAGCTTCGTAAGTACAAGATATTAATGAATTTGTTGCACTTCTGCATGTAGATCATCTCTCATGACAATTCAGCTTTCAAGCTATTTTCAGCTGTGCTGTGTCACATACTACAAACTAAATGCAGCTACTCTTAAACATTTTTTAAAATTTGGAAAATAAAGTATTGCAGCAGCTACAAAACCAAGAAGTTTACAGGTTAAGCCTAAGAACTGTGATATTATAAACAAAGAGATGCAAAAGGGACATGACAGTGGGACTTCAGTTCACTTTTTTCTGAATATTATGATGGCATCTGCTATGAAATATTGCAGTTATTCTGTCATATCATGATAAGGCATGTGACTGTTTTAAAGGAATTAGCTGACTGTCATTTGTTTCATTGCTTATAACCAGTTCCAAGCTTGTTTCACTTATAATAATTTATTGGGAAGTTCAGTGTATTTGAGTGAAATGGTTCATGACAAAGTTTCAGCCAAAAGCATATTTGACACTCTTCTGAATTGATCACTGTTTCTAATGAGACACAAAAATGACAGGCAAGAAAAGAAAGAGTTCTATGCTGCAGTAATCAAACATTTTTATTATAAGAAAGGATGATCACACAGATGAAAGCAAAGTTCAATGAAATTCATGGGGCTTTGCACTTTATGTAAGCTACTTTGCACCAGCATTGAGCTCATTTATTCCTGGATAGATGTGTGTACATGTAGTTTTGTATAGTATGAATTTTCCCAGTGAAATGGTAATTAAACAGTTTTGATAAGGAATCATTCAAATTTCACTATCAATTTCCTTGCATGGTATACGAGTCACTCTATAAGTATGATGAATTTAGATATGAGATCATACTTATTTGGAAGATCAAAACTAACATTTTCTCTATTTTTTTGTATGAATAAATTCTCACATACATTTAATTCTATAAGTTTCCGAATAGCTTTTAAGCAGTTTTGGTTTATTTTGGAATTAATGATTTTCAGACTAAAAATGGTATATTATTGTGATTTCTCATTGTGTTTGTATTTGGCCTTTCTAATGTGTTTGTAAAGAATGATGCTTTTGGTTTTTTATTTTGTTGGTTTTTTGGAGTTTAAGCTGTATTTGTTCATTGGAGCATTACCAATCTGAAAAACTACAGAGGTAACATATAAGAAATTTATATTCCATCCTTGGACACACCAAAAATTTAAGAAATATTTAAAGATAGAAGTATTATTTTGGCTCCAGTAAACAGATACAGCATTAAAAAAAAAAAATTACCATCCTCCCTCTCCCAGCAAACAGTCAGGCATTTATGAAACCAACTGCCAGTGTATTGATTGCAATGAAAGTACATAGATAGGTAAAACCAAAAGAAATATTACTTTACCTTTCAAGGAGCACATGATAAATGTCAAATACAAATACACCAAAACTTCCTAAAGCTATCCAGAAACCTGTAGAATTAACTGTGTAGAAGAATTAATTCATACTAAAAATAAAGCAACTATAGTTAATTTCAATCTTCTAAATAACAATGACTTTAACTCCAAATTCAGCACATCTACAGAGAAACAGCTTGCATACCATGCAGGAAAACCAATATTGAATCCATGATGAAGGCCACAGCCTTTGAAACATGTCCAAGAAGTTGATAAAAATTAGTGAAATTTCTGTGATCCCTTATCAAAATTGTTAATGAATTTAAATGTGGCCACACATGCACTGAAGTTTACACCCCACTTGATTAATTGAGCCACAGTGCAGAATATCACTGAAAAATTCCATGGTGTGATGTGTAATATCAACAAGTAAATGTGTGTGAGAGGGCGGAGACTGTAAGACATCTTAGCTGGAAGGGTACACAACTTGTTGCAATAAAAATTGCAAATAAAAAAGCTATGTTCAAGTCTCTGCATAATTTTTTATGTGTCAGATTAGTCTGTCACTTTAAACAGAAGTTTTCTTTGATGACCATCCATATTAGTAGCATAATGTCATCAGACTATGTATTCTTTATGGGATTCCTTAAGCATCAAATTTATCAAAATCGGCATAACAGATGATGATTTGAAGACCATCATCACTGAAATCAAATGTTATTGACCAGGACATGCCAAGCAAACTGCCAGAAGCACTGAACGGTCAGTACAGATGTGCCTACAAGGAGGAGTCCATTTTT
The DNA here is from genome assembly GCA_030762175.1 of Metallyticus violacea. Lineage (NCBI taxonomy): Eukaryota > Metazoa > Arthropoda > Insecta > Mantodea > Metallyticidae > Metallyticus > Metallyticus violacea. Next base: position 39,678,065 of record CM060842.1, read on the forward strand.
AGCATTTATTGTGAGAGTAAGAATTCTTTGTTTAGAAAGTATTGCACATTCATAGGCTATTCACATAAGGACTAGCTTAAAATCATCTTTATTATAAATCACCATAAATATATTTTAGAGTAATTTGAACAAAGAACAACATAGAAATAAAATAAAAAGAAATATCTCAGATGCATGTGGGTAGCTATTTAATTTTTGGTATTTACTAAGTAAACTTAGTAAATACCAAACTCAACTCAACTCTTCAATTTTTTTTTTTAAATAGTCTGGGCTTCTCTCAGTACAAGGTTCTATCTTTTAGAACAAACCATGGAAGCAATTATGCTATACTTTAGAGATGGCTCCAATCTCTTCTTTGTAGGAAGGACACTCTGAACTGATGGCCCCTCAGTTTTTCCTTGACAGTTGGAAACAGGAAAAAGTCTCAGAGAGCCGCAACAATCCTTGCAGTCCAAATATTGGTTGTTTTTGTTAGTGTTTTAAGACCTAGGAGAGGCAAACTGCGACTGTTTTTTTATTCATGAAGTGGAATAGTAGCAGTGTAGCCAATTACTGAGAAGAAATGACAGCCATCTTCCACCTCCATTTTGGCATCACATAACCTTCACTAGGGAGTTGTCATTTAAGAAGACCCAGATTGCTGGTTGTTTCTTTTATTGTGGCTCATATTGATAAATAAAACCTTTGTCACCTATGATGATATGGTAGATACATCAGGAGTTGCCATTGTTGCAATGATGACCATTTCCTGGCACCATTCCACTCTTGCTGCCTTTTGTTTTTTGTGAGGTTGTGGGGTACCCAATAACAACAAACCTTCCTTACATGGAGATATATGTGCAGGATTTCTGACACCTGCAGTGAATTAATGTTTAGGGACACTCTATTTCCGTGTAAGTACGACTTGTACATGAATAATGTTTTCATATGTGACCACTGTTCCTAAATGCACCATGTCTCTGCATTTTCAAAACTATTCTTTCTTGTCTAAATTCAGTAAACCAGTTATGAAGTTTTATATATGAAGGAACAAAGTCTGCAAAAGCTCTGTAATTTTCAAGGCATTCTTGTTGGCTCAGGCTGCACTTATAATTATAAAAAATCATGCACAAAAATGCTCTCAAGTCACCTTGACCTTAGATTATGAGAATGACCATATACTCATTTTGCTGCAGCTGCAATAATGGGTGCTGTGTACTAACTTCTGCTATGATTGCTAATCAAAACATGCTCTTTTCAGTGCTGCCAATGGAAAACTTCATATTCCTTATAGCTTCTTCATATTCTGAAAATTAAATTGCAACCCTCGCATAAAGAACATAGACATTGATAGTTCAGCATTTCATTGTATTTCTTGAAAGAAAATAATAAAATGGATATTTCCATTCTTTTGAAAATGGTTAATTTCATATTTGGCCTTACACCATGGAAGAGAATCTGCATGCATAACAACTGTGACAAACCGATGATTATCATTTTACCGTAGGAAGCCATATTGATAACGAAATCATCAGTTGTGCAAAAGGGAAGGAAGTAAGGAAATTGCTGAATAAAAATATAACTAAAGATGGAAATAAATATCTCCATAAATAGTCTTATATTAGCTGGATAGTTTCTAATGCATTTTAAGACATATATTAATATTCTGCAAAATACAATTATTCTGTAAAGATTCTTGACCAGTTTGCCTTATGTGGTGGCGGAATAACAGTTAATGAAAATTTTAAAATTGTTTGTTACTTTATTATTTTTTTTTTCCTAACTGCTTTACCTTTGTATGGTGGTGGGATCAGAGATACGGAGTTTATTTTAGCTCTTCAATGCCTAATTTTTTTTCCTTTTATAATTCCATCACTGTGGAAGAAATCATTTTTAAAAACTGTAAATTGCATTTTTAGTTTAATTTGCATTTCTAAATCTTTTATCTTAGGTTTTATGTTGCAGTCTAATATACTGCATTGTCACATATTTATGATACTATTCATTATTCATTAAGTAAGTTTTGAAAAAAATATTTTTAGAGTTTTCTTTTATTTTTAAGGTGGAGCGCAAAGTGGAAGAAGGTGATAAGCTATACCAGACCATGCCATTAAGCTTGCCCAGTATTTCTACGCAGTCAAATATGGAGAATAATGACCGCAGCCTTTCAACTCAATCCAACACAACAGCAAGCATATCATGTGAAAATGGGAATGGAATCCAGAGTACACAAAATGGAATGAGCTCTGATTCTGGAATTGGTAGCTCTTCATCTAATGACCATCGTCTCAATCGTTCAATGAGTGGCCCAGATTGTTTGGAAAGAGACTGTTGTCATCATGAAACTATGCTGCACGATTCAGACGTATCAGATGAGTATGAAGATCAAATGGAACGAAATCTGGAGGATAGCATGGAAGTGCGAAGAGCCACAAAAATTGGCTCTACGGCCATTAGACGTCGGCCTGGCAAGCGGCTGTCCCGCACCAAGCTCAAGCGTCGATGTTCCATTAATGGGCACTTTTACAACAGAGAAACAAGCTTTTTCACTCCACCTCATGGAAGTCAGATGAGCGTTTGGGTCACATCTCTTGTCAATACACAGGAGGTCATTAACTTGCTGTTGGAGAAGTATAAAGTAGACAGCAAGCCTAGTAATTTTGCCCTGTTCATTGTCAGAGATAATGGAGGTAAGTATTATGGAGTCATTTTATACACTATCATTTACATTTACATCAATGTGGTCAGATTTTAGTATCATGTTGTGTTTCATGCAGAGCAACGTCGACTTCGTGATGATGAATATCCTTTACTAGTGCGTGTGATGTTGGGACCACATGAAGATGTTGCGAAGCTGTTCCTGATGGACCGGCAGAACACTGAGGAGATCAGCAGCGAGGTAGCACAGTTCTTGAATCTCAGTGTGGCAGAATGTCGTGCTATCCTTGAGAGGTATCAGGAGGAGGAAGAACGGGAAGCCAAGCGTGTTCGTACTAAGTAAGTACCCATATTAGCAAATATTAAAAGTCAAGGTACTTCTAAAATATAATTTTTATGATTGATAATAGTACATTAGTTTATTTTTATTTTGTTTTATTTATTGTTGCTTTAAATGCATTGGTTTTCTTGTAACATCTGTAGATTAGCAGTAAATACTGTAGGTTTAATTCTATAGTTATGGATGAAATGAAATGAATTAATGATGGCACAAATGAACTCGGAGCCATTGACGCCTTAAAGCTATTGGCATTCAACTTCTCACCAAAAAGGAGGGGGAGAGGACAGCTTGACTGACTGGGAATTGAGCCCAGTACCTCCACTAGACCACAGAGTCAGTCTTTTAACATTTTATTAGCATTTTAATTCAATTTTGTGTTTCCCAAATGTAGCTGCAAATGTTTTGTTAATTTTATGGTACACTTAATTGTTTTTATCAGCAATAAACAAAATAGTAAAAGGTCTCCATGCTAAATTTATATATTTGAAATATGTTGAAGAAAGAGTAAAGAATCATGTTTTGTGTAATGATGATGTAGAACTGAAAAACAAAACATTTTATAGAAGATACAGATTAAGTAAGGAAGTAGTGAGAATGATTTAGCAAGAAATGCGGGACAGCATAGATTATAGCTAATAGATTATTGAATAATTAGGTAGCAATATTCCTTGCTACCTAACCTAATCTTTTGAGTATCCTGTAAAATTGTATAATCACAGGCAATTTTTTGTTGTTATATGCTGTGTTGACAACACTGTTTACAATTAAGATGTAGGGCTGGGAATCTTAGTACTAAAATAAGCCATTTACTCTTATTTAGCAAATGGCATTAGGATTCTATGCTACTGAACATTTCCAAACTATCATAAGTGGTATTGCTGGTGCATATGAAACTACTGTTTCTACAAATATAAATAAAGTTTAAGAGGTGCTGCTCCAGAGAGGTTATTGCATTCTCGCTGCTCCAGTATCATAAATTTCCCACAGGTAATGATGTTCAATCTGGAAGCGGGTAATCTACTTCATTCTTCACCATTCTTTTTGATTTCTCAAAGTCGTCAAAAGGATTTCAACTATTTGGCATTCTGTTTTACTATAATATTCACAAGCAAGTTTCTACCATGAGATCAATAACCCTATTGCCTTTTTGCTTTAAACTTATTCACAAATTTTAAAACAAATTAACAGACACCACACTTTCTATAGCTAAAAATTACTACCATTACTACTACTCTTTTTTGATGTCATTTCTGTTACCATGATTACCCAATAGTACATACCAATTGTCTCATGCAGTGAATATCATTTCAGCTTTCAACGTATGTCCATGTGGAAAACACAGCTTGCAACTATTACTTACTGAAATTGCCCTGATAGTAAATATTTTCTTGGTTAACAAACATTTGGTGGATGCATTTGGTGGATACACACCTAGGTCCTAACAACAACAACAACAACAACAATAATATTATTAATAATATTAATAATAATTAAAAGTGACTAAATCTTTTTAAAATATAATTATTTTAAGTTACATTTGTTTCTTAAAATCTTGCATATTTTGTGCAACATATGAATTACATGTTTGCTGCAAGTTGGATAGCTGGAACATTTGCTTCTTAAAATCTTGCATAATTTGTGCAACATATGAATTACATGTTTGCTGCAAGTTGGGTAGCTGGAACAGGCTGCTCTAGTCACCCTAGGTGTGAGTCTATTAGGCAGGATCTGTATTTATTTTTGATGATGCTCATAGATGAAAATATGACCTTGCAAAGATATGTTGAACCAAAACACTAGAATTGGAATAGAAGAATATAATAGAATATTTATTTCAAACTTTCATTACAAGGAGTATAACAATCATTTTAACTGTAAATTATATCTAATGTGTCGTCTAACATACTCTTATGCTTCACTTACTTTTAAATATGGTGGGACCGGTTTCTAAGAGACATCCTCTCCATCTTCAACTCTTCGACTCTAGTCGTCAAGTTGGTTGAAGATGGAGAGGATGTCTCTTCGAAACCGGTCCCACCATATTTAAAAGTAAGTGAAGCATAAGAGTATGTTAGACGGACGACAGATTACATATAATTTACATTTAACAAGCTCCGCTGTATGAGTTCCAACAGAATTTTTTAAAAATATCTTATTTTTCGAAAGTTCTTTTGAATCATTTTAACATTGCTTGTGTATTGACTATTTAACAATTTGTACTCCCTATATATCACTAGACTTTACTAGCCTTGTTGCTGCATTTCCTAGGCCTGATAAACTCAAACACTCGGTTACCGAGTTATAGGGCCCTTCCTACTCTTTTAATCTACCCCCTCACACTCTACACATTCTTCACTATCTTGCATACTAATTTTTCTCATCCATTTAGCTATCACTTTACCTAAGTACATATCGATTTTGACCATCCCTTTTCTTGCTTTAATATTCAACATCTTTTTCCCCACAATTTCCTTTAGTAAATCTTCTAACTTCTCCCTAAAAACTTAGTTTCCTCACAATCCAGTAATATATGCCAATTATTACCTTTCTGACAACATAATGGGCATTTATCTAGCTTCCCTCTTGCTCTTAAATCCTTTAATTTCATAGCTCCGGTTCTCGCCCATGCAAAACCTTCTCTTGCTGGTTTATCACACATTTCAACATAGTTTTCCATATTCCAAACTCTTTTCATTTCTCTATATACACTCAAGGATGTATTCAGTTTAAAACTAGCAAATACTTCCTGCCTTTCAATGACTTTGATTCTTAACCTAACATTTTTCCAGAACCCCCTTTCTAATGCTCCCCTGGCTCTCCACACGTCCCCAAGACTAATTTTTCCTAGATTTTCTTTTATCTTGTCGAGCCAAATACCAACATGATTAAGCCTTTGGTGGCCTATCAAACACTGATATAAGACACTATGCTCCTCTAAATTACTAATTCGAAATCATTATTTCAATTCTGTGTCCATAATTTTCCTTTTACTGCCTATCCTACCTATTTTAACTTGGGCCAATTCATTCAATGAGGCTCTGGGTAAATCCAATATTTGTTTGCAAAGTACTGTGTATCAGATTCACATTAACCCACCCTTCCTCCAAATCCCAAATCTCAAATCATTTTGCATTTTGCACCGACCCATAGACTCTCTCCAACCAATTTACTTGCATCCCTGGAATTTTATCTAAGCATACCCTAATAGCTTTCAAGGAAAACTTTCCTATAGCTAATGCCATGTTCTTTTGCTTATTCCATCCACCTTTACTACTTACTCTCACCCCTAAGTACTCAAATTTGTTAACCATCTCAACCAAAACACTATTGAAGTTGTGATTAATCAGAAAATGCTGTTCAATATTACTTTTCTGGAGAACAGATACACTACCATTACAAAGCAAAAAAACAGATTTGCCTTTGTATTGAATAAAACAATACTGTTCCTGACTGCTTATGTGATCTAGTGGTAGCATTTGCTACTACTAATTAAGAGGTCTTAGGTTCTAATTCCAGTCAGATTAAGTCACTCCCTCTTACTCTGAGAAGGTGAATGCTAGATAGCTTTAAGTGCTGACCCTGAGCTCATTTGCACCATCATTAATTCATTTTATTCATCCCTAAGGTCTAACACCTATAGTATTCAGTCCACAGTCTACAGACTCGCAAGAAGACCAATGCAGTCAAAGCAACAATAAATAAAAAAAAATACTGCTTCTGCCATTCACTGTTAAAAATGCAATTTTATTGCATTTTAGCATACCTTAATAAGAATAACTTATGAAAATATGACTACTGTTTAATAACTCAATAATTTGAAGAATAACAAATAAAATGCATTAATAACTACTTACAACTGAAATTAAAATACATTGATGTCCTTACAAACAACTGACTCGGCAACTTCATAACTCACAAGTTTGGCTGAAGACTGTAAACTTTCATATAAAACTACAGTGGTTCCATTTGAACCTGTCATGCAAGCAAAGCACAAATTGATGGGGTAGCTAGTAGGGGGTAGCATGTTGGTGAATTTATTTGGACTTTCCATGGCAAGAAGTTTTATGACAGCACAGCTGTTTGAAGGGATAAAAATATATAACCTGAACTTGAGAGGATAGTGTTTTCTTCAGTAAAGAAATGAAGAATTAGGATTGGATCATTAGCCAGGGCAGTATAATGGATACAATTAAAGGAATGTACAAAAACATGCATTATAGGAGTACTGGGTAGACACTATTACTCAGATGTTTGAAAAGTTTTGTCTTGAAATTTGTATTAATATTAAAAATTGGCATTTTAAACATTTACTTATGAAGGGTGCTAGAAAAATATATCACAGGCACCATGGCACAAATATTTACCAGTGCATGGATATATAGCTTGTAATTGTTTGTACAACATAAAAGTTCCAAAATGGTTAATAATCATGCTATTGTAATTTGTATGGATTTCTCTACAAGCATAAAAAAATTGCTGTCTTCAAATAATGGTTAATTTTTTAATAATTTAAGAAATTAGTTGACCTAAATATGAGATCCAGTAGTAATGAAAGTGATAATAATGAGAACAGATAAAGAATAATTCAGTCATAAAGTTTTTTTGCTTACATGAAATTTGACATACATCTCAAATAAACAGGTTTTTGTCTCAGTATTGTGTCAGTTTTAAAGGTATTTTAGAAGTTGGCATAAATTTTATAAAATATAACTTCTTTCATAATTGTTTTGCTATATGCAAAGTATGATAATCCTTTAGCTATATTCATAGAATTAACTCTCAGCCGTAATTTTATGGTATGTTAATAGTATTTGACTTTTTATGAATGCACTTTATGCCTGTATTTGTTAATATAGTTTTAAATTATGGAAATTTTTACAGTTAAATGTAAGTTTAGTATAATATAACAAAATCATTTATGAGGAAATCATTCAAATTCCACTAATTTTGTTCCACTTACTTAGATGTGTTTCGAAGACTATTGCCTCCATCATCAGCATGGTATTAAGATGTTGCTCTGTGGATTTGTGAACTTTTTGGTGAGATTATTGTTGTTTGGAAGATCAAAATTAACTAAATTTTCCTTCTTTTAAGAACTTTCGAAAAATAAGAATTTTTTTTAAAAATTCTGTTGGAATTCAAACAGTGAAGCTTTTTAAATGTAAATTCTAACTAATCTGTCATCTTACACACTCCTATGCTTCACTTGCTTTTAAATATGATGGGGCCAGTTTCGAAGAGACTTCCTCTCCATCTTCAACCAACTTGATGACTCTTTAAAAATTCTGTTGGAACTCACACAGTAAAGCTTTTTAAATGTAAACTGTAACTAACCTGTCATCTAACACATTCTTATGCTTCACTTCTAAATATGGTGGACCAGTTTCAAAGAGACATCCTCTCCAGCCAACTTGACGACTCATCAGGCTGGTTGAAGATGGAGAGAATGTCTCTTCGAAACTGGTCCCACTGTATTTAAAAGTAAGTGAAGTATAAGAGTGTGTTAGACAACAGGTTAGTTACAATTTACATAAATTTTCCTTGTTTTTGTTTATGAATATATTTTCCTACAATGTTAATTCTATGGGTTTTTGAAGACTTTTTTTAAGAGTTTACGTTCATTTAGGAATGAACGTTTGAATGAACATTTAGGTTTTGTCATGCTGCTGCTAATTTTTGTGTGTGTTTATATTTACATTTCTCATGTGTTCCTTAAACCGTAGGGTAATATTTATTTTTTTGTTTTACCTATACATTTCATATTGCAGTCTTTGCATCTGATTTCATAAATACCTGATTGTTTTCATGGCACAATTTTGTCTTTTTTGTTAGTTTTAGAAGCTTTTTTTAAGATGCATGTGTTTGCTGGAGCCAAAATAATATTGGCATCTTTAAAAATCTTCTAAAGTTTTTGGTATGCCCATGTATTGAATGTGAATTTCTTATGTTTTACACTACATGCACACACACACACCAGAATTTCCATGAGATTTTTAAAGATACCAACATTATTTTAACTTCAGTTTAAAAAAACTTCTAAAAGCCAATGCAAAAGACATCATTCTGCCAGGAAAACAATTGGGCATTTACGAAATCAGTTGCAAAGACTGCATTATGAAATATATAGATAAAACAAAAAGAAACATTACCTTATGGTTTAAGGAACACATGAGAAATGTAAAATATAAACACACACAAAAATTGGCGGTAGCATACCATTTCTGGCAAAAAAAAAAAAAAAATCCTCTAAAATGAACCTAAACTCTTAAAATCTTTTCAAAAACCCATTAAATTAACAGTATGGTAAAATATATTCATAAACAAAAACAAGGAAAATTTATTAAATTCAAAATTAACTTTGTGTCAGAACTAATACAGTGAAGCACTTAATTTATTTTTAATTAGATAGTGAGTCGATTTAATACTCTTATGCTCCACTTACCATTGAATGATACATGTTTCACAGGCCTTCACCTGCATCACCAACTGTGTGTCCATACCAGAATTGTTGTTGATTGAATGGATTTGGTATAGCTCTTGTTGACATTTTATGAACTTTTGGATTAATTTGTCCTCTGTTGGGATCTCAAAGCTCATAACCTGTTTTATTCATTTTTTTTATAAAATTTTTTCCCCATATTCCCAGCTCCAAGGGTCTATCAACAAATTTCAATAATTTGACTTCCATTTCTATATCATGTTTATCCAAAAGTGATGTGCAACCACTGATTTATCTATATAAATATTCAAATCATTGTATGATGTTGAACTAAAACACTTATTGCTCCACTTACTTGCTATGAAATGTGGTACTAGTTTCCAGAACCTTTGCTCTCATCCTCGGTCACAAGTCAACTGGTTGGAAACTTCCTGTTACTATGCAAATGTGAGGTTCTACTTTGGTGGCTTCCTAATGAACTTGAAGTTGATTTTATCCTCACCAGGAACACCAAAGTTCATTAAACAATCTTTATACTTGCAAATATAAATCTTTTCCCATTCTGTAGGCCCTGTACTGTAAGTCCCAATTCTGTATTCTGTAGTCCCTGTACTGCTTTCAATAATTCAACCTCTTTCTGAATGTCATGATTTTTCTTTCCAAAAATGATATGCCACTGCTGACCTCTCCATCTGTTTGTATTTTATGTTCCTAAAGTGCTCATTCAAAAGTGTGCCGATATTTCTCTTTTTTTTACCTATATAATTTTTTTCACATTCTGGGCATCTTATTTTATAAGGGATTTATAAAATAAGTGCCAGTCTTTAAAAATATATGGAAATGATTTGGTGATGTGCATTTCTAAACTACTACATGTAATCAGCCAGAAAAGATGATAATGGATTCTGCATAGCTAAACCTGCTTCTTGTTTGTGAAATTCACCATTGAACCTGAAGAAACTCTGACTGATGCAGACTTCGGTTAGTTGGATGTATTCCTTAATTTCCGAGACTGCAACCATTTCAGAAGGGATGTTAAGAGTTTGCATTTTGGTATGCTGGGAAAGAGTGAATTTACATCATTAGACACAAGAAGATCATCCTTTTGGAGAACGAAATCTTTAATTTTCTCCACCAGTTCTTTGGAATGACATACACTTAACCTATCAAACTTAGGAAATTTTTGATATCTCTGGAGGAGCCATCTTGCTAGTTGGTAGGAAGTTGTGTTTCTTCAGTTGAGTATTGGTCTCATGGGATTTCCCAATTTATGTATTTTCGGTAGGCCGTGTATCCTTGCTATTGTGGCTTTGCTTTTAAGTTTGGTTTCTCCTCAGGTGGTATGATTTTTGTTGATTGATTTGTTTATAGACTACGCATTTCTTCAAAGGATCCATTTTTATTTTTATATATTCTTTCCTACTGAGAAGTTCTTCCATCATTGACTTGTATCTACTTTGTCCGTGATCATAATTTTGTTTCCTTTTGTTTCCAAAAAAGCAGATAAAGGTAAAAAATTAATTAAAGGAAAGTTAATTTTGATCTTTCAAACAATAGTAACCTCATCACTAAGTTCATAAAATCCATAACATGTTAATATGACACTGTACAGCTGAGGGTGAAACCATGCTGATGATGAAGGCAGTAGCCTTTGATACATTTCCAAGTAATAGGAACAAAATTGGTGAAATTTGGGTGATTTCCTTCACAAATAATTTGTTATGTTATACTATATTCCCACTATTTAAATGATATAATTTAGTCATTTATGTATTTTATTTCATTAATTTATTGTCTAGCTTTGTTACATTGCCAACATTTTATATTTTTTCCAGGTTTAGAGAAATGCGCCGAAGAATAAAGCAAAGAATGGAAGATTTAAAAGTTAGGTTATGATGAAGATCAAAAGTCTGTTGATAAATGTTTGGCAAATAGAAGACACTTTTATTTGAAACTGTTTTCTGTTTCATCTTGATTATCTCAGATAGAGGTAATTTGGTAATATCTGTAGAGTTGATTTTAACCTATTTGACATTTTCTTCTTAATTTTACTATGGAATAAAGTAACCATTTTATTAGTAGTTATGTATTTAGATCTATTTTAAATGACATTAGTCTAAGAATCATATCATCAGTACTCTTTGTTCTCTCTGTTGGCGTAAATGCAGTTGAAATAAAACATTGTAGCTTACCAAAATGACAATTTGTAACTATGTCATTTAGTCAGATTTATGGAAGACTGAATCATGCCCAAATTGCTAAAGTTTTGGCCACAGTATCAAATAGTTTTTAGACACTAAGTTCTGGTGAAGGAAATCTTCTGGTCCATCAATTTTTACATCTTTTTTGGAGTTGTTTTCTACACATTCATATTAACTTAACTATTCTTAAAATGATATAGATATTAGTACCAGACTAGTTACAACCTGTAAATAATCTCATAGTTATTTGTGATATTTAGCATGATTTACAAATTGCATAAAATATTATTGCTGCAATTTTAATCTTACACTGATGCATTCAATATTTCACATTAACTCCATTTACATAACACTAGAACATGTTTCGGAAGCCCTCGCTCTTATGATCAGCTCTCAGGGTGAATATGCTAATATAGGATTTATTACCACTCCATTCTCTACAACTTCGTAAGTACAATTTATTCACTTAATTTTATTCTTGTTCCTTTCCATGATTCCTAATGCATAAAGATGAAAGTCACAGAACTAATTTTTAATGTTATAATGCAGGGCAGATATATCATATTGATCTCATTGGTAAATGCATATTTTATCTTAAATAATATGATAGTTGCAAACTGATGAAAATAAGCAGCTATGTTTAATCAGAATAAATGCTAGTCCAACCAAATTTGGAATGGTTACTTGCAAAAGATGTAATAGAGCCAAGTTTTTCTGTATTAATCTCACAGGGTGAACAAATGGTACTGGATCATGTTCTATTTTTATTTGTCTAATCCAAAAACAGATAGATCTGCCAATTATAGGGTATTAATAGTATCTAGATGCATTCAAAATGCTTTAATATGTAAAGAACAAGAAATGTTATAAATAGTTGTTGAATTAAATCATCAGTTAGTGTAAATATAGCATATAGTAAGCCTAATATGTCAGACATCTTGGACAGTATATGAGTTTGTCAAGACTGTGATGACTTGCTTATTCAGGATTAAGGGAATGTAAGTAGAGCTGGTGTAGGTCAGAACGGTAAAAGCAGAGATAGAAATAGTCACTTTATAACCACAGACAATCAACAGAGATCCTAAGATTTGGGAGAAACAAATAGAAGATGGAATTTCCAAAATAATGATGATAATTTGCCATCTCCTCAGGATATTGTTTTCCATATTCCTATATTTTCATATTTTTGCAAGATGGTTTCAGGGTGATTGCACTCTTATTAATGATGTGGACTGAAACATAGCTTTGTAAATAAATGATGAGTAGGTGGCCACTTGAAAGAAATGAACATCAGATAAAAGAAGCCCTAATCTTAAAAGGTTGCTGAATTGCAAGTAGTACATGGCAAGTATAATGATAAATATTGATTTCTGGATGGTATTAAAAGCATCATGAGACTACTTTCTATCTACATGTTTTTAATTGTAAAAACAAGTATAACAGGTGTCTTTCAAATGTATGCATCCACTTCCTAAAATATTTGCCATTGTGGTGTTTTTGTTGCTTTGCTTATATATCTTACTCATTAACTTTCATCTGACAGTAATGGCCAGCTTGAAACAGATTTTTGAGCTGTAAATGTGGGGGCTGTTTGATAAGTGCATGCAAAAATAAAGAATATATAACATTTTAAAATTTTTATTCTATTTCTCCTTTAAAGTATATACATATTTTCCAGCTATTTTACTGTTTGTGTCTTGCATTCATAAAATGCAATTCTTTAGCTCTACAAAATACATATTTGTTTCTGCAACAACCTCATCAATTTCTTTCCTGCTCGCCATTTCTACATGTTGGGAAATAGGAAGTAGCCTGAGGGAGCCGAATATGGAGAATAGGGGGATGAGGAAGGATTTCTTGCTTTTAAGTCTAATAATTTTGAGGTTCCAATTGCAAATTTGTGCATTGCATATTGAGATAGAATAGGACCTTTTTATTTGTCTAATAAGTGATTATTCTTAATTGTGTTGTTTAATTGCTCAATAGCATAATATTCATTATTATAGTTTTGTCCTTTTCCAAAAATAATCATGACATAATTTTAATCCCGTGCCATCATCTTTCCTACTGAGGGTATTATTTTTACCTTCTCTTGAGCACTTTCTCTGGTTGCAATCCACTGTTTTAACTACTCCATTTCTGGCAGTGATCTCCGAAATTCACTTTAATTCGATTTAAACAACTTCAAATTCTGTGTAGAAGTGACAATTGTTCTTTTTTATGGTCAGTTTATAACAAACATGGCACCCATCTTGCCAATAGCTGTTTCATTTGCATATTATTGTGCAGTACATTATGCACCCAATCTCCAAAAATTCCCACAGATTCAGCAATCTCCTACATCTTCATTCTCCAATTACTCAGCCCCTTGTTGATTTTATCAATAATTTTGGGTGTAGTTACCTGGATAGAATGTATGCATCACATGTACTTGTTGGTCACATCTAAATTTAACAGACTACACACTATTCTATGTGAAGGTGTAGATTGCTGTAATGTTTGTCCAGCTTTGCCTAAATTTCTATGGACATTACCCTTATCAAAAGGTAATGCTTTATTAACACATGAAATTTTGTTTCTCTATTTTGAATGTTTGTTTACAAATTTAAGCAGGAAAATGACTTTGGAACACAGATTACGTTTTGTAACTGTTTATAACCAGGTACATTATCCCTAAACAGTAACCATGTTGACAAGATAATGTTGAAAACAATCTAGTACTACCATCTTTTGAGTTTGCATGGAATTATCGAACAGCCCAACTGCTTCTGTTGCTCAGTTTAAGTGGCACTGATATAGTCCAACGTGTCCATTTTCTCAGATTCTGTGAATCATAAGCATTGCATCCTCAAAATTCAGGAACTATCTCTGTTATTTAATCAAACAGGGTGATTGGAAAGATTCTCCTTGCAATTTTTTTTTTAAATAACCAGTTACTTTACAAATAATTTGCTTGACAACCTTCAGGGAATGCATTCCTTCTCATTATATGCTGGTCTCTTTTGTTTAAACAAGGATCTATGAACAGTTCAACCTCTCGCTGGGTCTCAAGTGTCACTGTTTCCAAGTCAATCCTTGTAATAATTGAAATGACAAGTAGTTTAAGCTTCGATGGAGTACATGTATCATCCAGCATTATAAACTGCATTGTCAGGATTTGGAAAAAGCCTATTTTGGAGTTTTTGTGCATATACTGTAACAATCTTTTCCCAATGATAACCATTAAACAATCTTTCTGGCATAGGTTATATGAAGCCCAGTTTTTCCATTATTGCAGATTTCACTGGCTACCATTATCTTTCATCCTTGCTTCGGACTGGAGAGATGTTCTTTGGTTTAGATGTATGGAAATAATTATTTTTGTTTATTATGTTTTGGTTAAAACTACTACTGCTAATACTACTACTTTAGACATCATGCAGTTGCAAAATACCTAACCATGAACATGAATTTTTTCGGTCAGTAAGATTTTGGTTGACTGCATATAAGCATGCTTCCCCCAGGATTGCAGAGTTTCAAGTTACTCTTTGGATAATTTTATTCTTCTGCTAATAATGGTCAAAGTTACACCACTACCAATTTTGGCCTCTCAGTGCTACTTTTACTGTTTGGGAAAATTGTTATGGATTAAAACCATATGAAAGCATCAGAAATTGTAAGATAGTGATACGTGCAGAATTTTGTATGAGCTCATCAAGGTACAAATTGTTAAAAATTATAATGGTCCTTTCCAAAGTAAAGATTTACAATAACAATGACACCTTAAAACATAAAACTTTTATTGCAGGAACCTGATTGTGCATCAGCAGCAGATGAATATCCAGTTGCTTAGGTAGAAATGCTACCATCTCCAGACTAAAAAGAAAAGTCTTAACTCTATCACTAAACAATGTAAATGCCCTTTCTTGATTGGTTTATATTGCTTTATATCTTCCTGTTAGAATTATAGCCTTCACTTTAGAACTATATCTTGTTTCTTTGCTGTTTCATGTAGGAGAATACATACAAATTAATTAAGAAAGATGTTAACTTTATAACTTATTTCTGTAAGTCTTCAAGCACTCAAAAGCAAACGCTTGTATGTTGTCCTGCTGTTCTATTTCCATTAACTAATGCTGGGTATCTCTGTCTCTGAATTTCATGAACTTGTTCCATCATTTAAGGGGCTGAAATTCAAAATATTAACATCAATCAGCTTAAACATTAGTTCATATTTCAAGAATTTTCCATTCTATATTCATTGATAAAGCTAAAAGCCATGCTTCCCTTAAAAATGACTTGGCTTACTCTTCAGTCACACAACATGGGTAGTAGAAACAATTGTATACTGCCACTGCTTGTTTTTATAATGCAAGTATCACCCTGAACCCATTATGCTTCCTAAACTTTTCCCTTGTGTTAAAATCTTATTGTGCACATTGATCTCAGGTGTTTTGTAAGAAGACTGCCAGAATGGAATGATAGTGCAGGTAGAGCAAGTGTTTTGTACTGTTGCATAATGAATTTGATATGAATATCTGGTCTTCCCATGTATATAATAGAAAAGTAACCAAGGTACTATTAGTTTAAACGAATTAGGGAAACCAGATAGCAGAAAGTGGACTTGCTATGTGCCATAGGTAGGAGATTTATTGCTTGGAAATAGGACATATTTTTAATTTCATAATATCGAATTAGATGTGCAGTTTGTGCCAGCAATTGAATTTATGCATTCTTAAAAACATGCCTTCACGTTTGTGTATTAGGTAATAAACATATTGTTTGTTCACATTGAATATGACCTTCACTCATGTTTATTATGTGCATAGAGATTGGAATAGCATTCAGAAAAAATTGAAAGAGAAAAACATGTTTTTCTGCATTTTTTCTCCCCCCCCCCCCAGAAATGAAAAAGTTGTTTAATCAAATTATGTGTAAAAAACAGCAGGAAGAGATGTCACATTAGTACCTCAGGAAAGCAGGTCAAGATTAAATTGCATATGCTTTATATTTTATTAGAGATAGAGTTTCAATCAGATAATTTATAATACTATTTATCATCATGTCTTTGCTTCGAGCAATGTCATCATGTTAACAGCACTTCAGGATTTGTTACTGCTTCATACCTCTGCATTTTTGAGGGAGAATGCATTAGCAGTTTTATGTAATTTTGAAACTGCAGATTTTATTGAAGCAGTTATACATCAAAAACCTACTAAATTATTTGCACCAAATGGTTTTGGATATCATTTAACCTAACATGTGGCACATCAGTTAAATTTAAATCTCGTATATGTAGGCGGCATTATGATTGAATGCTTATTAGACTACTCATGTTCCATAAATCTACCAGTTTGATCTTAGTTGCCATATGTTGTATTTATGGCAAATAAGCTGTGAATGGGCAGGTTTTCTGTAGTTTTGTTGCTTCCCCTACCATTGCTCCATCTTCACCAGTGTGCCACTGGCTCTCGGTGAGTGATTTGTAAATGAAGTATGATTCTGTTTTCTTCTGTCCATATTTGGAACTTAATTTAAACATATATGAAGGAGCAGTTGTTTTTAGTATTTAAAATATTCTTGATAAGACTTGTGACAAATATGATTTTCTGGCCATTTGAAGACTTCTAATGCATCCATAACTCCACTCATGGGGAAAGAAAAAAGAAGTGCTTTTACTAAAGTATTTTCTTTTGCTGTTTTAATATACATAATGGCATTATTTCTAAGAATTTGGTGCAAAATCATGATGCTGGCTCAGGCTACATGTTTATGGTGATATTAAAGTTTGTTCCTTCTCTTCCATGACCAAAATTAAGGGTCAAGAGTATTGAAATATTACTATCTCAGAATGATCATGGTAAGTCAGCATTAGGTTAGTTACCTAACATACTTTTATACTTTTTTATTATGTAACGTGAAGGACAATGCATGTATTTTCTTTTATAATGTATTTTATTCTTACCATTTTAAAATATGTGTAAAGATAATGTGAAAGTTGGTATATGTATATATATGTATCATTATGGATTAGTTGTATGACTAATGTCAAAATGAAGCTGTGATGTTGGCAGCACTATTAACATGTTTTTAAAGTTTTGTGGTGCTGAAGAAAACAGTTACCTCTTGTCTGGAATATTCTTTATGCAGACCACAGATGATCTATGCAAAATTTATTTCAATTCCATTAAATTTAATTTGTATTTTTACAGCTGTAGCGATATAGCTGAATGATTATAAAGTTGAATATGATCAACTTGCTGTAAGATTTAGAAAGCCAATGCTACAGGTGAAAACAATGCATACCATTTGTACTGTGTGTTTCGCTCTTGAGGGGCCCCAAACTGTTGCTAGCTACAGGGATCGGGAAAAGTATCCAACATTCCAGCAGGCACAATGCAACCCAGTGCTCCATGTTTGCAAAGGGTAAATTAGTGTTGCATGTTTGATGTTATCAAATGCAGCAGTGATGTTCTCTTTCTGTTATGGGTGGTGTATTGGCAGGAACCCTTCACTTGAACATGCTCCTCTCTCTCTGTCACACACACACAAAAGAAGTGGGTATCTTAGGTCTAGAGATCCCAGTGGCTATTGACTATAGTCCTGGAGACATGTTACCCCATCTGGATAGAAATAATCACATTGTAACTAAGTATTTTCATACTAATTATAGAAGTATTGGTAATTTTGCAGTATACTCCTATGATCATCCTTCATGACTATATCAAAAGATTAGAGGAAAACGATATTTTCTTCATATCTAAGCATTTTCAACAATCAAGCTGACCATGCCAAAGCAGAACATAATTACTGAGCAAAGAAATTTCTCACTGAAGACTAAATTCTTGCAGAATTTTTTTTTGGACATTTCTGGTGATATCTTTTTGTCATAATGAAAGTGATGATTCTATAATTAGAGTTAGACAAAGCAAAACTGCATCTATTACCTAGTTACATTGGCAGTGATGAAGATGAAAGATGATGCAGGGGAACCATATGGATCAAAAGAGACCTATCGTCTGATTTAGGAAACCCAAGGGTTAAACAAACCCCTCTGTCCCGACAAAAATGTTCAGATTAACAGCAGTCTTTTGCAGAAATATCATCTTTGAAATGTTTTGTGAGGAAACTAATTATTATTTTAAAATAAAATTAAAAAAAAAAAAGATGAGTTCAAAGGGGTTTGAAATAGTCAGGTGTGAATGCAGCAGAAATGAAAGTGTTTTATTGCAATAATTATACTAATGGGACAGATAGGAGAATTTAAACTAAAAGCTGCAGATGCATTTTTAGACACTCCCATTTTCATAAATATGATTCTCAATTTCCCAGTCCCCAGTGTGTTGATAAATATGTGCCCTATGACACGACATACTCCAGTCTTAGATCATGTAGCAGATCTTCAAGAATCACACATGGATTCACTGCATTGTCAGAAGCACATATTGATTATTGGTGAAACTATGCTTCATCTTAGTTTAATGTAATGTCCAGGTCAGCCTCAAAGGTCTGAAATTATTTGTAAAAATAGCATCTGACATCTGTAATTCCTGCAATCTGCACATATGATAAAGACAAATTCTCCATTATTTTTGTCACTTTGTGATTAGTCAAGAACAAGTCAATCGCATAGAGCAGTAGCCATAAAATGAGATTATTTTAATAAACATTGAGGGTCATCTGTCTTCATGGAAGCCCACCAGCAAGCCCATGGTCATTAATTTTTCACCATTATATTTTTGAGGATGCTGTAACATTATAACAATCTGAATTTGAGTGTGCATTTGTGATCCAGTATAACCCAAAATTACTTTCTGCTCAATTGTATGCGAGAGAACATTCATAAAATAGTGCAGGAGTATGGGTCAATATTTATTTGAAGTGGAAATGGACAGAGAAGAGAGAAGAAGAAAATTCACACAAATAATAGTATATAGTCAATAAAATAATGGTATAGACAGTAAGTTAGAAATCATTTTGGTACCTGGTCGGGTCAGAGCCGGGTCCCATGGACTTTCAGTACATTGTGCTGATGAACCGGGGGATTGGGGTCTGATGTAATAGAAGTGAACAATTTGTATCCTGTTTATTTGGAATTTAGATTAAGGCATTAGTATATCATCAGTTATTGTAAAAATTGTAATTGTGAGGGATACATCTAAAATGACCTGGGACAGTTAGATGCATGCCCTTTGTAGTTTGTATTTTCTTAGCATTCAAAGAAATTAAAGAAACCAAAGACAATTGTGTACATGTTGACAATACTGATGCTGCAGTCAAACTGAATCTATCAAAAAGGGATTATCATGTTTGTGTGTTATGTCTGTGGTGAAAGAAAGCTTAGGGTCTTATATCATTAACCAGATGAAATTAATGTATTCCACTAAAAGCTGAGTGAAATAAATTACTACTGTGGTGGCCATTCTTGTATAGTGACCAGATTAACCTGCTCAAAAAAGAGGAAACTAAGACCTAAATTTGTGGGATTGTTTATCAATCATTAACATTTTATCTGTAATCTCTAATTATTTATGTCGTTTTTTTTTAAAATGAATTGGTTGTGTAGTATTAGGTTGTATAAAAATACAACAATACTCAATAAAAAACCAAAATCATTCCAGTTAAAAGTCTTCATCTCAAACTATGCTTGACCAGTCAAATGTTTCAGTGATTCAGTGTTTATATCATTCCTAATTAATGTCCACCGAGCAGATACCAAAAAAATCTCCTTCTATCTGGTTTTGCTTTTAAGTTGTGTGTGTTACTTAAGGAGAGCTATGCATTAAAATAAAAGACAGAAAACTATAAGCAGTTTCATTTTATGCACTATCTCATTAACATCCATCAGCAGCATCAGAGTAAAGAATCCCATAGTCTAACCTAAACTTAGGTATTCATTTTTTTACACTAAACTCCATTCACTTACACAAAAGTAAGACGCATTTCGGGAGAATCTCTCCCATTTTCAGTTGCTCACTGAACCGCCGTTACTCGAAACGATGGCAGGACAACCAGATGTTCCTGTGGTGGCCTGTGTTGGTTGAAGTAGGAAGTTACTGAGTTTATTCATAGGAGGAAACTCGAAATTCATTAGGTTTCCTCTTATTTTTTAATATGAAAATTTTTTCCCAAGTGAATAACTCCAATGGTGAGTCTTACTTATGTGTAAGTGAATGGAGTTTAGTGTAAAAAAATGAATACCTAAGTTTAGGTTATATTGCCACTCCATTGTTAATAGCTTCATAAGTACAATATTTTCCCATAGTCTGTTTACATATGGTCTACCAGAGAGCCACAACAATGGATTCTGGAATGTTATTCCTGAGCCTTGCTTTGGCTTTCTCTGCTTTGTGAGTCAGAGGTCAGTCTTGTTGAAAGACAACATTCAAGGGCCTCCAAGATATCTTCCTGATACTATTTGGATCTGCTTTTTAATCCTTGTTGAAAGAAAGGGAGGGATATCAGTTCAGTGTGCCACTTCCCATCAAAAACTATCACTGATGTTGGTTGATGTCCTCTCTAGATTTGGAACTGTCTTCTTGACTACCTCAGACTTCATGCATATATTTTATTTTTATGTGTATCTCAGTGCTGAAAATGTTTTCGTTAAACGTACTATTTTCTTGGCCATTGTCACCGAGTCTCTTTGCTCTTTCATATAACATTTTTTCAAGATATGAGACATGTATATGGTGGAATCTAGATCCTGGCCATTACTTTTTGCTTCGCTTTTGAATGCGTTGATCATCTGTGAAGTACCTGGGTGCATAGTCTGCCAGATATTAAAAGACCCTAAGAAGAATATCTCTGAATTTCTTTTAGGAAAGTCAAAATGCTCTATCCCTGGCAATGTTAAATTTAGCATATTCATGTCCCATTATCTCAGAAATGATTAAAGATAGCTGGATTTTGTATGGTTCCAAGTACATCTGCTGCACTCAAGCTGACAAATACAAATTGTAAAATATGATGAATAACAAACATTAAAAAAAGAATAATGAAATAGTTAACATTTATAATAACTTGTGGTATCTGTTTTAAACACATTTCAGACAGTATTAGCTGTCAATGACTCTCTTAATTAACATATTCTTTTCTGCATTTTATATATCACAGCTTCAGTGTATGTATTCATTTGCATCATTCCACATAGCATTTTATCTAGATATAAAATATTATGTTGAAGTTCACAGTAATATATATTTCACCAATGTAATGGTACACACTAATTTGTTGCTGTTTGTTTTAAAAGTAAATGACATTTTGTGAAGGATAAATGGAACTAATTAAAATGTAAATTGGAACTTGCACAGTGAAGCCAATCATATAATTGATATTATTGTATGATATTGTACAATTAAAAGTTGAATTTATGCCTGGTTGATGATGAGAACGAAATGTTCTCGAAACTGGTTCTGTATATTATGACAAGTAAGTGAAGCATAAAGTGTGTGTAGTTCAATTAAATTATACAATAATATCAATTATAAATAGGACTTTTAGTTTGTGGTGCTTTAACTCAAAATAAGCTGAATATTATTATGTTGTAGTTTAAATCACTAATCACACAATTGTTTGGTCACCAATATACCATTATGTATAGCAATCACTGCATGATATTTCACTTTTTCCATTGTAAGCTAATTAGAAAATTGCATTTAGGGATCACATTATAACTTAGTTATATAGAGAGGACATTTTTTTATTAAAGGAAAATTATTTTAAGTTTTATATTTTATGTTAAGTTTAAGACATTAGCAATATATGTTGAATATTACTTATCATGTAACATTCCTCGCTGTCAGCAAACTTAAAAATGTTAAATGAGAGTTATCTTGATTTTGGTTTTAATTTATATTTCTAAGGCTTTCATGGCTGGCCTTCATATAGTAAAAATTTAAAACTTCCAGGAATCTGTTAAATAAAAGTTGACAATTTGACAGGTGACAGGTAATAGTTTTACAATTCAATAACTTTGACATTTTTCTGTTTCATAAAGCATGACAAATTTACAAAATTGTCAAATTGTATTGACAAATTTGTCATATTCTATTATGAAAATTTTAGTGCAACTGATAAAAAGTGTCAGTTTGTCAGAAATATTTTGACATATTTGTTTTGTGAAACATAATATTGTCACATACAATAGTGCAAACTAACATATTTGTAAAATTGTGAAACAAATGCAATAGGAGAAGGTTTATATGTCATAGTGTGTCAGCAGCAATATGTGATACAATAATTTTACCTTAATGAGATTTATGATTTTGCCTGTGAGAAAATAAACATAATAAGTTTTTAATTTTTTTCTGAATTTACATTAGAAAGAAGCAATTATTATCCTTTCTTCATTGCTCCCATAACTTAGATTGGCATTTATTTTGTAGCTGAAATGACCTTATCAGCCATAAACTTATTGTGTTATTTGTTTACATTTATTATAAAATATGCAGAAAAATGACAGATTACTATTTAAATGTAGATTATAACAGATAATAATGTACTAATAATAGAAATTTCATTAGTTGATGTATTATTAAATATATTGCAGTTCTTCAGATTTAATTTACATTATGATATACTTATTTATTATAATTGTATCAATGCAAAGAAAATACTTCATAAACAACAAAGAGTCTTGAACAAATACAGCTAATCTACTATGATCATAGCAACAGAGTCATTTGTTGACAATTTGTTTTTATTTAATTGTCTGCTTTATGAAACAGCAATTTGCCTTGTGACATGTTATAATTTTATACCTGTCATATGTGATATATTTGTAAAATATATGAAGCAACTAATTGTTGCAACACACTGACACATTTGTCAAATTGCCACACTTGTCGACTTAACATTGTCAGCAAGAGCTTTGGTTTTGAAGCACATCTAAAACCATGGCATGACAGCTCATAAGTTTTGATTTTTAACAAAATTTCATTTACTTTCAGTCATTGTTATGTGTAATTCTAGCTCTTTATTATATGTTTTCATTATTGTACTATTGTATCATTCTTGTATCACTGCTTGGAGCTTGTTAAAAATATTTCACTATATTCGGATGTCTGTATTTTTCTTATTCAATTTTGAGTTTTCTGTTATGCTATTTTTCAAAATGGGATGTTTAAGAAACACAAAGAAATATGCATTAAGACACATTATTTAGAAAATTGTTTAAAAATTACACTATACAGTTTTGATTTTTAACCAGGTCAAGAATGAGTGTAAACAACCCCCCAGAATAGTATTTAATGTAAAATAATTGATACGCTTATAAAATTAGAAACAAAAATAACTATTTTATTTTAATAATGCATTGGTCTCAATTTTCCATCTGTAGTCAGTGGAGTGCACGCTAATCATATTTATAGGATATTGGATATTGAATATAGAGAGAATATTGCCTGAAGGATGCTAATGCAGCAAGTTACAACTGAAATACCAATCTTTGCACCTTTTACTTTATTTTTTCAACTAAAACCATTGACTTTTCTGGATATTAAGAATCTCAATATCATCTAAGTTGAATAGGTTTTCTGAAGACTGATTTGCAATACTCATGTCTTACAGATGTTCCCAAAAAATTAACCTTATTTTGTTGAAGCCTAATAGCATATTATGCAATTATTCTTAACCTTTTTTTTTTTTTGGAACATAGTTCTTGCCATCATTGAATTTTTAATATATGATGATTTGGCTCTAATTATAAAGGGAAAATTTGATTGACTTTATATTTGAGCACCTTCTTCTGTTGAAATGAATATATTGGCCTAAAGTTAAAGTTTCATATTTTCTAATGCTTCACCACATTTACAAGCTGTACAACAGTTAGCTTCACTACAGGTCTACCAATTTTTGTGTTTTGTTCTTAAGAGCCATCTTGACCAAAAAGAAACAAATTAGAGTAGGTACTATCTTGTTTGTGGAAACATAAAACTACGGAATTTTAAAGTAATAGCGTTTAAATATTGACCCAGTATTCCTCTTCTACAAGATTTAAAAAAAAAAAATGTTGACTTCCTTAGAGTGAGTAATTTTGTAATTAGCCAAACTCAACTAAAAGGGCTAGATAAAATGTGCAGGTATCAATAGGGAGTGCTTAGAAAGTGTTGAAACAATTATTAATGCAATTATTTATTGCATGTTATGATAAGAAAAACATTTTTACAAAATGATGATGGTTTCCAAGGTGAACTGTAGTTTTTAGTTTACTATATTCTTAAATTAAATTTCTTTAAGGTTACTGCATAAAAAGTTGGCTAAAATATTATGTATATTCTGAAAACTTGTGCTTTATAATGTGTTTCACTCAAAATATAGATCCATTTTTGAAGATGATATAAATGCTATAATTGTATTTACAGGGTAACAGTAAATAATAATAATAATAATATTATTATTATTATTGTACAATAAAGTGCATAACCAGAAAGCATTTTATTAATACTTTAATTTGCATAAGGGTTTATATGGTTTGTCTTTTATAGAAACTTGTTTATAGTCTAAAATGTGATGAATTTAACTGACCTTACATTTGGAATTATTCAGTGTTTAAAGAAAACTGCATTAATGAAGGAGTAAAATATAATTAATTTCACAGGATTTTTATTTTAAGTTTTCTTTTGTCATATAGGTTTAAAGAAATTATGCATAGCTTTCTCTGAAAGGCCATTTATCTTTCTTTTAATACCATCTGTTCTATTTATGTCATAGTGGAAGATATTAGATCAAGAAATGTTTATTGGGCCAATCAGAAGTGTAATCCAATATATTAAGTTTAAGCCCTAAATTGAGTAAAATTAACATTGAACAACAAATTTTAACTTTGTATTTTTCACTTGAATGAAAATAAGTGATTTTGTGTAATTAGCATGTGCTGAATTCATTATATGAAATCTAAAATTCCCTATTACATATTATTTTTTTTAGGAAATTAGGTTTTAAAATTGTTATAAAGACATTCAATGTTTCTCAACTATTTAAATATTTTCATAAATATATATATGAAATACAATTTATAAACTTACATTAATTAGTATAAATATTCATGAAGAATCCAAAAATAATAGAATTGCTATTAGTCAAATTTTTTTTTTTGTTATGTAGAAGTATGAAAAAATCCTAGAGTTTAATCACATTTTTCTAGAAGATTTCTCTTTACAAAACATCAGGAACATCTTTAATTAGTTAGTAATAATACATGCTTAATAGCCATATTCCTGTGTATTATTTTTCTGGGACAGTACTGTCCTAATAAAATGCTCCCATGTTCATAACTCATACATTAGGAAGAAGTACAAGTGGGAATGTGGAAAACATAGTTTCAATGACAAATTCCACCTTAAAAGTTTTGTATGCCCTTATCATGTCTTCAAATATCTTTTTGTAATTTTCAATCTTTGCACTGCCCAGAAAATTACTGCAGTCTTGAATTCTACCCAATCTTGTTTCTCATTTTCTATTAATATCTTCAAAAACACTAACCTCGTAAGCTGCAGAACACATGAACCAATAAAAGCACCTTTATTTTTAGTCTTCACTTAATGTCAGGAAATTTTCTTTCAAATACTGGAAACCACTATCACCTCTGCCTAAGATCTTGACAAAATTTTTCATTAATCCTAACTTTAAGTGAAGCAGTAGCAGTAAAATTTTGTCTTTTTTTTAAATAATCATTTATTTCTGATACTCACTTGTCCCTGGACCAAACATGGATTACTAGCAACTTTTGAACATCATGATGTTTTGCTTAGCTCAAGTATCCTAGTAATACAGAAATGAACAAAATCCAGTGAAACCACTCAGCATTCCTAGGACTAATTATATTTAAGATCTTTACAGTTTGTCATTAATACATTTTTTACACAGTGGATTGCAGCATGTATATAACAATGATCTGCTGCGCTTCAGAAAAACCTCTTAATGTAAACATATATTAGCAATTATCTCCAAAAGTTTAGATGATACTGCAAAACAGAGTTCAGTTTTGTCATTATGACTTATAAATATGCCAGAATAATTGCCTTGTTAGATGCAAAGTTCAGTGTGGTACATTGTAATTACAAAACCTGATCACTTAGAAGCATATAAATCATGTGGTATTTTTTAAATATTGTATAGTAATTTCCCATGTTAAATTCTTGATAATTGCTTTAACATTCTTGCTCTGAGCCTCTTTTTATATCCAATGATTGCGAAACCTTTCTCTGCTTGCTTAGCAACATTTCCCACCAGTTTTTTCTTTCTTGTAAATAAAAAATAATACGTACTGTCTTTGGGATTTTTGTCCATGTTCAGTTTCCTTAATGTCCCATCGGTCCTAGTGGTGTAGTAGTAACCATACTTGCCTTCTAAATCAAAGATCAAACCTGGCCGGGATTGATGGACTTTTTCGGACGTAAAAATCCTAAATATGGCTTCCTTTGGAAGGAAAGTAAAGCCATGGGTCCTGTGTCATACATTTACGGCACGAAAAAGAACCTAAAGCCTGAATTGAATGGGACGCTGATGACCTGAGCTATTAAAGAGTGTCTATAAATAAATCAAATCAACAAAACAACTTAATGTCCCCTGGGCACATCTCACATATTTTGATTTTAATTCATTTGTCAACACAGTTCTATTTACGGCAGAGAAGAATTATATTGACAGTTCAAAACAATACTATTATAACTGACACTAATTAAATTTTACATTATTGCAAATTAATATTATATATAACAGAAAATTGGTTGATTTTGTAATTACAATACCATATATGCATTTTATGTAAGCAATGGGAATGCATTTGCTTTTATTGTACTAGTTTAACATGAGGATAGGCAATAGGAGATAATTGTAACTTTGTTTTTTGCAAAAGTTGCAGTTATGATATTGTTGCTCTGATGCATACTTTTCTGTCACAAATGTAAATTAACATTTTCTTATGTATTTGTTACCATTTTTCAGAATCTTGTTTTAATGATGAAATGAGTTCTTGTATGGCTTTTTGTGCTTTTATTGAAGAATGAGATGACAAAAGAATGTTGCATTTTGAGAGGATTTGTTGTTTCTTTTCTAGTTATGTTCAGGGGTATTCATGTGAAATCACCTATCTAATTTTAATTAGTTTAATCTGATTTAGGTTATGTACACATCCAATCCAACAAAAAGGTAGCTAACAGAAATTGAACATTTTTGTTTGAACAATGTTCAAGTTAAGCTTGGAAATTATGTTCATACTAAAAAGCTGATAAATAAGTACTATGATTGGTCCAGTAACTCACCATTTGACATGGAAAGGCAAAAACGTGTAATTTTTTGTACAGAAAGCAACTTTACTGAAGCCATATGGTATAAGGAGTCTTAAATAAACTACCATTGAATTCTTGCTGCTGTTCATGTTATATATGTGTTGTATGACCTGGAAGGTAAAAGGGGTGGGAGGAGGAAAAGAAAGAAATAAATGTCAGTTTATAAAAGGCATTTTAAATTTGAAGCCTACATGTAACCTCTCTTTTTTTTCTCTCTAAGCATTTCTTTGGTCCAGAAAAGGCCATACAGAACATTTTTAAAGAGTTCTAAATGATATTTTATATTAATTTTGGATTTCAGTGTGATTTTTTTTTTTTTTTTGTTGGTATGGTACATTTTTGCTTGTTTTCATTAATTATAATATTACTGGTACAAGTATAGTTTATACAGGCTCAAATTTAGCTAACAAGTTATATATATATTTGCTGTTGTAGCCATAAATGACATTATTTAAAAACTTTAAGAAATTAGATTAACTGTAGAGAAGCAAATTAGTTTGGATATAAGAATTTTAGTATGTTTTTATATATATATATATACATACACACAAGGCTCTTCTCCTCCCCCCTCCATTCTAAGAATTTTACAGGAGTTTTCACCTGGCCTAGCCTCAATAAGAAAACTTTATGTACTTATTACTATTCTGTTAATATTTATACATGTAAAATGGTTTGTGAAAAAGTAATAACACATGGCTGCAGTAAGTAGCACCAAATACAAATTTGAAGTGGTTTGTTGCCTTATCAGTTGGTTTACTGGTTTAATGTATATGTGAATCTCATCTAGAACTAGAAACTAGTAATGGGATTCTTCTCCGGTGCTGTTTATTTCCACTTGATAGATGTTATGGAACTAAAAAGGTCACAGTTTTTTTTTTTTTTTTATCTCTCTACAAATGTATAGTGAGGACCATTTGAAAATGTAAACATATTTTGCTGTCAAAGAAAATGTTTACAACTGACTTATATTAAAAAATGTAGTTCATATGAAATAATAAAGCTTGTGCTGTACATGAAAATCATTTTCATATATTTAAGTTCTGTTTGCATACATTTTTTTCACTTTGCAAGTATAATTTGTTATGAAATGTTGTATGGAGACATGTGAATGGAGGAAAAAGTATAACAAAGGACTAACACCAAAGAAATGTGTAAATATAAAATGTAATAAATTGCAATTGTAGCTCTATTTGGGTACCCACTTCTTTTTGCTAATTAATTTCCTTTTACCTACTCCATTACTCCCTGTCTTACAGAATTACTGTTAAACTTTGTAATTTAAAAGTAATGTAAATAGAGTAAAACAAAAAGGTGAACAAGTTTTAAAATTTTATTGAACCTTATCTTTGCTGAACATAACCTGTGGAGATGTGAAATTTTATTTGCAGCCTAACATTGCCTATCTATGCATATAGACTAAGCTATTTTTCATAGAAAAAAGGCAAAGCTAGGCGTTATTTCATAGGAAAAAGCAATGATAGGCTAAGATGGACAATTTTTTTCAGAGAAAAAAAGGCAAAGATAGGCTAAGATAGGCAATTTTTCAGAGAAAAAGGCTAAGATAGGCAATTTTTCAGAGGAAAAGGCAAAGATAGGCAATTTTTCAGAGAAAAAAAGGCAAAGATAGGCTAAGATAGGCAATTTTTCAGAGGAAAAGGCAAAGATAGGCTAAGATAGGCAATTTTTCAGAGGAAAAGGCAAAGATAGGCAATTTTTCAGAGGAAAAGGCAAAGATAGGCTAAGATAGGCAATTTTTCAGAGGAAAAGGCAAAGATAGGCAATTTTTCAGAGGAAAAGGCAAAGATAGGCAATTTTTCATAGGAAAAGGCAAAGATAGGCAATTTTTCAGAGGAAAAGGCAAAGATAGGCAATTTTTCATAGGAAAAGGCAAAGATAGGCTAAGATAGGCAATTTTTCAGAGGAAAAGCAAAGATAGGCAATTTTTCAGAGGAAAAGGCAAAGATAGGCAATTTTTCTGAGAAAAAGGCAAATATAGGCTAAGATAGGCAATTTTTCATAGAAAACGGCAAAGATATGCAATTTTTCAGAGGAAAAAGCAATAAGAGGCTAGGATAGGCACTTTTTCATAGGAAAAGGTAAAGATAGGCAATTTTTCAGAGAAAAAAGGCAAAGATAAGTCTAAGCTATCAATTTTTCAGAGGAAAAAGCTAAGATAAGCACCTTTTGTGGGAAAAAGGGCAAAAATAGGCCAAAATATTACCTATTTTGGTCTCTCAAGAATAAAGTACCTGTATAAAGGAAAATATGAGCAAAAATGTACTGCCAAAAGTCAACGATATGCAAAAAATTGTCTTTCTTTGCCTATCATACCTTTTAAAAATATTTACTGCTGAAAGGAAAAAACAGGAAAAGATAAAACAGTTGCACATATTTTCTTTATTTCCATATAATTGTAAAATTAAAAAATATCTC
The DNA here is from genome assembly GCA_030762175.1 of Metallyticus violacea. Classification (NCBI taxonomy): domain Eukaryota; kingdom Metazoa; phylum Arthropoda; class Insecta; order Mantodea; family Metallyticidae; genus Metallyticus; species Metallyticus violacea. The sequence continues at coordinate 39,708,386 of CM060842.1, forward strand.
AAAGTATTATATATTACTAATATACTGAAACAGTTGTTCTCAAACTGTAATCTGTGGATCCCTGGAGTCCCCGAAGGATTAGAATACTGTTAATTCTTAAATGTATAGATACATTCAATGCATTACAGAAAAATAAAAGATAATAAAATTTAAGATATATATATTTATTCATATAAAATGAATTAGAATCAAGTCGAAGATGACTATTTGTTCTAAGCAAGCTCACGAGGAAAGTTGAAAATGTGGACCAAGCAGAACACTTGTATGTACTGTCATAGTTTCCCTGGAAACAGCATACATCCATCTTTTGGCAGCAAATTGTGTAGACTGGGGCTGGCCTGCCTTTCTGATTTTTCTTGGAATATCAAAGAAGTCAATCATTCTCTGCACTTGTTTATGTAAAAAAACAAGAAAAAAATCTGTTTGAGAAATATATAATCAAAACTCAGAATATACATTTGTTCTAACCCCAATCTATATCGTGACTTGTATGTGAAATGAAGCATCATCCCTCTCAATAAATTAATGAGTAATACATGGTATCATATATAGTTGTTTTATTATTATTATTATTAAGGATACATGCAATAAAAACTGAAATATGAAAAAATGCATTTGTTTCTTTAACTTTTACAAACTAGTAATGAACAACTTTTACGATTTTAAATTTGGCATTAAACTTTAGAAATTTGTGACAGTAAGAGCACTTTAAAAGGGATTTAAGAACTTCTGTACTATAACACTATACAACCCAATTTGAATTTCAGACACAAGGAATTATATCATATAAATAAATTCATAAATAATTTTAAATATAAGAAACCCACTTATCTAGAGTATTTAATGCTATGTTAGATTTATTGCAGGTGCCTGGTAATTTCATCATTTCTATATGGTGCAAGAACAATTCTGAAATTGGCTTTAAATGTTAGGGAATGTTATATCTATTAGTTCATGAGATTCAATGCCAGCAATAAGGATAATGCAAAACAGTACCATATGAATAATATAGTTTCAAAGGTTTTTAAAATTCAGTGGCTAATTATTGAAGTTGAGTAGAAAATTTGTTCTTGATACTGAATTTTTTAGATGAATAGCACAACATCTGCATAGTCTCGTGTTAAATTGCATTTTATTGCAACAAATACAGCACATGCTTAAAATGCATATAGAGCCTGAAATATGTTTATTTCAGACACAGAAAAAATGGATACATCTCTGTAATTTAACCAACAAATTATAATGGACATTCAAATCAAATAAAATTGTTTAATTACAGATATAATAGGCACTCTCAATAAAAACATACATATCAAGGGCTGGTCAAAGCTGGGTTTTAAATTAATTTAAATGTCACATTTCCCTATAATGATTGTTTTAAACCCATAATAACTGGTACTTTATCCCTAGATGCCACATTTTTTTATTTGCTTGAAAAACATTTACACTGTAGTCCTTGATTTAAAATACACGGCAGTATAACCACTTGGTACGGACATATACAACCATAAAGCAATAAATATTTATAATTATGGAAATTTACATGACAAATAAATACAAAAATTAAAGAACTGAGAGTTCAGAAATTGAGATTATACATAACGTTAACATCATTATTGTATAAAAAATCTTGATTTTCAGTCCATTTTTCAACGTAGTTTTAAACTTTAATATTTAGAATTTATAACTATATGAAAGTGTACAGTAATTAATTTTATATGCCAATAACTGTTAGTTGATTTTGTTATCCTAATGTACGGTATATTAAGCTCATTTTTTCACCTTGCAAAGTATATATATATATATATATATTATTTGATACATGCTCATTAAAACACTGTTATAAGTTATTAAATGGACTAACTTTTGTTTATTGCAAAATAAAAAATAATAATAAAACAATTTAATCATGACAAATTACTATTATGAAATCACTCAAATTTCACTAATTTTGTTCCACTTACTAGGACATGTTTCAAAGGCATTTACCTCCATCTTCAGCTTGGTTCCACTGGTCGCTTCCCAGTGTGGTATTAAGATGTTGCTCTGTGGCTTTAACGAACTTATTGATGACTGTAACTGTTGTTTGGGAGATCAAAGTTAACCAAAAATTCTTTGTTTTTGTTTATAAATATATTTTCCCATACTGTTAATTCTTTGGGTTTTTGAAGAGCTTTTAGTAGTTTTGGTTCCTTTTGGAATTCGTGGTTATTTTGCCAAAAATGGTCTGCCACTGCAGATTTTTCTGTGTATTTATATTTTACATTTCTCATGTGTTCCTTAAAACGTATGGTAATATTTCTTTTTGTTTTGCCTATGTATTTCATGTCACAGTCTTTGCAACCAATTTTGTAAATGCCTGATTTCTTTCCTGGTGGAATTTTGTCTTTTGTGTTGGTGTTTAAGTGGTTTTTTAAACTAAAATGATGTTTGCCTCTTTAAAAATCTTGTGGAATTTTTGATGTGCCCATGGGTGGAATGTAAATTTTTTATATATATGATCTCCTTTCTAGCCTTTTAGTTTGGTGATGTCCTTTATTTGTTTTTTCTTTCTGAATTTCTCTATTTTCTTGTTGATAAGGATCTATTGTGTAGCGATTTTTCTGTGCTATATCTATGATTTTTTGGTACTCCAATTTGTATTCTACCTTGCTTATTGGCAGGTTTGTTAATTTGAATGTGAGGCTGTTGATTGTGGCTAGTTTATGTTGTTTTGGATTGTGCCTGTTATTTTTATATAATTATCTATGTGGGTATCTTCTCTGAAAATGCCAAATTCAAGTCAGTTTATTTGGGGAATATTAAAGATTCCATTGAAAGCAGAACCATGCGGCTAAAATGAAACAACAAGATAGAGAATATGCCATCACCATTCATCGATTTCATTGCTTGGAAAACTTAAACCAAATATAAAACAGTTCATAAAATATAGGATAAGGAAAAAGTTAAGATCCATAGACATTAATTTCATAAACACTTGCATAAAAGAGAGGTTAATGCCCACTTTCATTAGGAAGACAGTAAAAGCCAACAACAACAGCAAAACACAATTAGCTGTCGAAAAGAAAGTGTTGGAAATAGAAAAAATTAGCCATTATAAAATCATAAGTGATTTGGATCTGAAAAATTATGAGCTACATTTAAAACTAGCGCTTCCATTAAGCTCAACCTTATGGAGAAACCTGGAAGAAAATTTGAGGTTAGAAACGCTGTAGCAAAACAAAAATGGGAAACCATAAACAAAAAACTGGAAAACCTTAGACAGAAATAACAAAATATTATAATTAGGTAAAAAAAGAAATTAAAAAAAGCACAACAGAAAATGTCATAAACAGATCAAACAAACACTTTTCAGTAATTGAATTAGAGCTATTAAACATGGGGTTAAATACTTGTATAGATTACTCTACAAATATAGAAGAATGTGTAGCAGATATAGAAACAGCAATTTTTAACAAACCAGATGAATAAAAAATTGGCATAAGAACACAATGTGGAAAAGTCCTAGAGCAACTAATAAAAAAGAAAATAATCAAAAAAAAGCCATATCATACGGTACTCAGATCTTTGAAAGAAAAAGGTGTTATTTATAGCAGAGCTGACAAAGGGAACACAATAGTAATAATGAATGAGACAGATTATGAAAACAGTATATACAGTTTACTAGCTAACCAGGATTATGAAAAAAAGAAACCAGATCCCACACAAAAATATATCAGTGCATTAAGAAAACTATTAACAAATATAACAATTCTGAGACAGGAAGAATATTATACCAGACAACCCTACAACACCTAGAATTTATGCCTACTTAAAATGCATAAACCTGGTAATAAAATGAGACCTACTGTAGACACAAAAAATTCACCCACATATAATTTAGCCAATTGCCTTTTAAAAAAAATTAACACCTTACCAAAATACAAAAGCCAAAGTATAAAGAACTCATCAGAATTTATAAATAAAATCAGACATGTAAAACTAGAAAAGAGGGATTTGATAATTTCTTATGATGTCTCTTTGTTTCCTAGCATCCCCAAAGAAAATCTAAGAAAACAACAAGGTTTTTCCCTTCTTGGGTATAAAAATTAAAATGACAATATACTGGAATTTGGCATTTTCAGAAAAGATACCCACACAGATAATTATATAAAAAATAACAGCCACAATCCAAAAAAACATAAACTAGCCACAATCAACAGCTTCACATTCAAATGAACAAACCTGCCAATAAGCAAGGCAGAATACAAATTGGAGTACCAAAAAATCATAGATATAGCACAGAAAAATGGCTACACAATAGATCTTGTCAACAAGAAAATAGAGAAATTCAGAAAGAAAAAACAAATAAAGGACATCACCACACTAAAAGGCTAGAAAGGAGATCATATATATATATATAAAAATTTACATTCCACCCATGGGCACATCAAAAATTCCACAAGATTTTTAAGGAGGCAAACATCATTTTGGCCCCAGTAAATAAATTTAGTTAAAAAAACCACTTAAACACCAACACAAAAGACAAAATTCCACCAGGAAAGAAATCAGGCATTTACAAAATTGGTTGCAAAGACTGTGACATGAAATACATAGGCAAAACAAAAAGAAATATTACCATACGTTTTAAGGAACACATGAGAAATGTAAAATATAAATACACAGAAAAATCTGCAGTGGCAGACCATTTTTGGCAAAATAACCACGAATTCCAAAAGGAACCAAAACTACTAAAAGCTCTTCAAAAACCCAAAGAATTAACAGTATGGGAAAATATATTTATAAACAAAAACAAAGAATTTTTGGTTAACTTTGATCTCCCAAACAACAGTTACAGTCATCAATAAGTTCGTTAAAGCCACAGAGCAACATCTTAATACCACACTGGGAAGCGACCAGTGGAACCAAGCTGAAGATGGAGGTAAATGCCTTTGAAACATGTCCTAGTAAGTGGAACAAAATTAGTGAAATTTGAGTGATTTCATAATAATAATTTGTTATATTATACTATATTTCACTGTGAAAATCCCCGATACATAAAGCTATTAATTTAATCAATTTAGTTAGTCTTTCATTTGGTCATTTATAATAACAGATGTCTTTGAAGCTATTATTGATGCTGAATTTTTAAGACATTTTGGGCTTTTGTTGAATTTAAAGAATTGTTACTTGATAGATCAGGCCATTACACTATATTCATCAATATATGCTCTAGAAGTGAACATTCCTACATTAGAATTGTTTCCAGTGAGTTAAACTTTGCTGCTTTTCTATCATAATTTCCTACTGTAATTAGACTTGGCCATTTAATTACTCATTTTCTGCTACAATTTCCTACTGTTATTAGCGTTACAGAAATTCAAAGTGCCATTCAATTACTCATTATATTGTTAGGTACACTGCACTTCAGTTCTTGAAAAATCATGCGTTATAAGCTGAAAAACTACAAGCTGTGAAACAAGCTTGAATTTATGAAGGTATGATTAGTCCATGGCCTAATCCTAAACATATCCTTAAAAGGAAAAATGAAATATGGTGTTCTTGTCAGGAATTTCACAATTTGAACTTCTTAACTGTGCTTGGTGATTATCCTTTATCTAATACTCAGAATTTTTCCCTTGCACTCTTTGGAAATACAATATTTTCTACTAATGACCTGAACTGTGCATATCATTAGATTCCTGTTAAAAAACCCTAACTACTTCTTTCTGGTTCATTTTAATTTCTAAGAATGCCTTTTGGACCACGCAATGGAGTGTAAATTATGTAACAATTCATGAATGAAATGCTCTAATTGGTTTCAGGGGAGACATATGCTTAATTACAAGCTCATGCAAAATAAATTTTATCTGCCATACAAATGAAAATTTGCATTTGAGTTTCAGAAGCTATAAGACTTTCTTAAATTTCTTTAAATACCAAATACAAAAGCCTTCCCCCTCCCTTGAATTTCAAATTTGAAAAATTTTTTATTTATCAGTGTACCTTTTCCTGAAAAACCAATCGTATAAATTTATATATTTGCTATCTTCAGATGTATATAAAATTTAGATGTATGATTTATTTCTGCATTTTGTTTTAAAGGCTTTGTAATTTTTTAAAAAATTTGGCACTTTATGTAATATTTTTCCACTGCTATATAACCATGCAATGCAGGAAATATGCATAACAAAATAATTTCATACACCATAAATCTTTCACATTTGTTTTAAACAGTGTAGAAAATTTAATTAAGCTATCTTTAATAGTTTTTGACAAAAAGGTACTATGTAAAAAAATGTTAGTTGCAGAAAACCAAAACTGAAAATAATATTAACTTACATTAGCCCCAGTGTAAATTAAAAAGCTATAGGTTAGTAGCTGATACTTTCTTCATCTTCTCTGACTCTCTTTTGTGTTTTCCCGTCTAGGATGTTTTTTCCAGTCGCTTTCATTTTCAGCTGCTGCAATTCTCTTTCTATCAATTTCACACAAAATCTGATGTGTGAAAGCTCCAAATTTGAAACCTATATTTAAAATTATTTTAATTCTTCCTTTGTTGCCATCATTATAGGTAATAACAGTCACATATAGCTATATTTACAACTATAGAAGAGCAGAAGATGGTTTTAGGACAGTATTTCCATTTTAGAAAGTTAAGAGGCTCATTGGGATTTTGTGTTTTCGCACGAAGACATTTGTTTACAATTTCTGGATTTGTAAGTGTCTGTTTATGAGCTTTATTGTAACACTGCCTCTGATAAACTATGTTGATTTTTATATTCTTGTGAATTTTGCCTATAGCTACACCAGCTTGGATCACGAAGTTCATGCTGTGGCTTGTCACCTTCGACAGTCAGTGAAAACAACTGGTCCATTTAGATTTTCTCATGGCCTCCAAACTGCGTGCATTTTTTATTATGCTTTTTCCAAAATAAAACTTGCAGAATGCCTATTTCTTTATTTGTTAATCTTCCTCTCCCCCCCAAAGGTTTTCCATCTTCTAACTTTTCCCCTTTCTTGGAAAATGTAAATTTTTGCAGTTGAGTGCCCCTTCTTTTTTGGATGTGCCCTATGCACTCTAACTTCACTATAGGAAGCTCCATAAGGTTGGCTTTCTATAACTGACCTGTATGCAGAGGAATTGCCATCTCCAAGGTATTTAGTGTACTTACCTCATACTTCTGAATGGACCTATTAAAAATCATAGTCATGCCTACAGCCTCCATCCCTCTGCTAGAGACAGAATAATTTTTGCTACAAGAATTTTTATTTCAGTCATTATTTCTTTTCAATAATACTTTCCTTCTTCCTTATAGTACATGTTGACAATATTTGCTCATAACTTGCACATCTAATACCTTTCCTGTCACAGCATTTCTGACATTACATATGCCAGACTATAGAAAAAAGTGTGCCTCACTTCATCTATGTGCCATCTCAGGAAACAATCGGTTGGAATATTTTCTTCTTCACTGAGCAATATTACATTCTTATTCTAATTCCTACTTGTTGTACAGCCTGCTATTCTGACACATGTTCAGTATTTTTTTAATCGGCAAGTTAGTTACTTTGAAGCTTGCAGCGGGGTAGTGCAATTCATAATGCCTCGTAATAAATTACCACCTTCTCTTTCTACACCAATATTTCTGAGCTCATAAACAAATCTTGCATTTGTTTCATACCACTCAATGCTTTTCTTTGATGTTATAAATTCTGTCTATGCCACAATTAATGCAAATTATATGCAAGTTACACACTTCACCAACCCTGTTACCATCATCCACTAATATCAAATCGCCATCACATCCTGAACATTTGCAAGCAATATTTATTACTCAAATTAAAAGCTACCTATCTATTAACCTGAAGCCAGTGTTCTCTTCATTGTCAAAAACAGAAAATATATCATCAGCCTACTTACTCTGTATTTACTTGGAAGAACTTGGAGGTGAGATAACCTCAATATTGCTTACTTTCCCTCCCCTGCCCATTTTACTTCCATCTACTTATAGTTATAATGATAGGGTTTTTATATTTATTATAATTAACTTCTTCCCATTTTAGAAAGTAACACAGTAACTACAGAACAAACCACTTAATACCAAAGTCGAAGTCACTCCACAGTCTTGTAACATAAAACATGGCTATCTAAACAGATTCGAGCTAAAGGCCTGTCAGGAGAGGGAGTTTCACGCCTTCTATTGCTGTCCGATCGGAGGAAGGATGGGAAAGTTTACAGGTGGCAAAGGGAGTATAGCAAGGTAATTAAATTTTTAAAATGTATTTAGAGCTGGGTACTTTGGGAATATGTTCTCAAATGTATATAACTGTATGATCTATTACAGATTCATTAATAGGATGAACAGTAAAGATTTTAAAGATTTCACTGCCGAGGCACCACAGGCGGTCCACTGTTTATGACGAAATAAAGACCAGTTAAATACTACCAATGAAAAATTAATTTTATGCTTTTATCACAGTAGCACACACAAAAACAATATTAGTCCACATTTAAACCATTTCTCCGGTGCCAGATACTTGTACATAAAAAACGTTGGCATTTGGAACGAACGCGCCTATGACATTAAGCCACGTGAATGAACTCGCGTGCGACGCCACAGATCAGTAAATAAATCTGTCACTGAACTGACCTAATTTACTTCATCTAATCTGTAGGTTCATTGAGCCCTAAAAGAAGAAGTGCGCATATCCGGAAGAAATGCTGCGGCGGTTGATAACATCTCTCATTTGCATCTTTCAGCAATTTTCATCCAGGTCTATCCGGATGCGGAAGTGCACGAAATGGTTACAAATGGCTCTCTTGGGTCAATCTGAACCCACTGTACGTAACAAAAATGTATTGCCTAACTCTTTATTATTTGGTAAAAACAGTTTTTGTGTTTGGAACAATTGATAGAAGTTATCCAGCAGGAAAATTGCCTCGAAGTGTTCACCTACAAACTACGTATAAAGTAGTGAATGTAGCAAACATAAAATTCATAGCTTAGTATACACTATACGATACACGACTATGCGTGTCGGGAAATGTGCAAAACAGCAATAATTTGACAACGTGAGACATAACCTCTTCGCTTTATTATGAAAACGCAAACCAACAGCTACAAGTCTTGGTTTAGACCGCGTATTTATAAGCTTAGATTTAGAATGTTCATAGAGTACATCTCAATAATAGCAATATTAACATTAATAGCCGTTCTAAGAATAAAATTAGACATTTATATACATTTCTAATAATATAAATTAGTATTGCTCGTTTTAATATATTTATACAGGATGTTAATGAACTACACAGGAAATACTTTCAGAGATTATAGAGATGTCTTAGACAAGCAGTTGGGGATAATGGTATCTATGTTCTGCTTGTTCAGATTTCAAAATTGTGTCATTAAATTTCTAAAGGACCAGAACGTCGTTGACTAATAAAGCTTCCATTCGAACTATCTCAGAATAACGAACATAAATTATGGAGCATGACTGATGCAGTCGGCACGATATTGGCGTCAAGTAAATCTTATGTATGAGTATATTTCTGGGAGATGGAGAGATGGCTAGCGACGTATGCGAGAGAGGTCTTTATTTGCCAAATAAAGCATTACGCACTACATGTGCTTAATATATTCAACTCCTTACGCCGGCCCGTTCTTATTGCGTTAACGAAAGCAGAATATTAATGGTGAAGAGTTGGATGTTTTAAATTGCACGTTTAGTTAAGTGTTAGTGTACAGTGTGTCCGGGAAGTTCGTATACCCTTATACGCTATAATTAACAACCAACAATAATAATCAACAATAAACCAACGTTAGAAAGATTTATAGCGTTACCCGGTTCTGCATTATGACAGGACATGACTATCTACAAGCCCACCTGCACTGCATAGGTCTGGCTGATGATGATCTCTGTTCTCTTTGTCGAACATCAAGGATGAGAGGGATCACATTCCAAGGCTGGAACATCTGCCCGATGATATTGGGAGGCTCGACCTCAAATGACCGAACAACCACAGACTGGCGTTGGCTAAACAAATAATAAACAATAAATAAACAATAAACTAACGATTTTCTGACAATTACAACAACAACAATAATAATAATAATAATAATAATAATAATAAAAACTAGTAAATAATGGAAGGAAGGAGCAATTATACATAGTAAAGCTCGAAGAATTGAGAATATTGATAGTTGAATGTGATGGGTCCAAGCAATAAAGTTTGGACTAAAACATTCAAACTTACGTGTATCCCACTATACCGGTGTTCCAGTGAGAACAAGTAGCAGAGTAAGAAGAGAAGGGGTTGAAGCCCGCGTATCTTCTGTCTACTCCAGGAAATAGACCGGAGCGTACAAAAGTGAAATCGAATGTTTTTGACAAGAAAAGTGTTCTGCACTGACGAAGTATCAAAATTACATGGCTATGAAGCATTAAGTTAGCTCACATACATATGTGAACTGAACCCCATTAAGCTTGCATGGTGTAAAGTAAAACTCTTGCTAAGAGAGAAAAAATTAATGGAGAAATTAATATACAAGCGTTACTGAAACATACACTTCCTTCACTCCTGAACTTCTGTTATATAATGGGGGGAAGGGGGCAAGCTCCCTTTTTGTTATTTGTAGATGCACACGTTAGCGATATAAACCTTAACACAAAGTTTGCAAATGTTCACCCCGCTCTAATTAAAAATTAAACGCCTATTAATGGTATATATTAATTGGCAGATAAATTAATATAAAGTAACACATTTATGACCTGAAATGAAGTCTATGAAGTAGTTCAATTATCTTTTTTTAATTGATTATTAAATTAGGAAGTGTTAAGCATATTAACTTCAGCCTATAACTGTTAATGTTTCATAGTGCAAGCACAGGCTCTGTTTACGATACGTATGCTACTCGTAAACAATGCACTCATCGGTACATTACGTTATCAGCACATTCCTCTGACTATCCATTTCTCCAGCTACCAACAGTATAAAATTCAAAACATAAATAAAAATATTACCCTACTCCACAATACCTGCACCCGTGACTTGTTCGAAATTGTCTACACTTTAATTAAGGAATAAAGTCTGAATTTACTCTCTAAGTACATTATATTTATTTATAACAAATAAATATTACACATTTTGGACGTCTTTTATTTAATGAAGCTACCACCTTGATTACACTAGGAAATAATTCTGAAATTTCAAAATTAAAAGGAAAGAGCTCAAATGTTATTAGACGAGAGGAGCTTAAAAATTATTAGTTTTAAACGAAATACTTTTTTAAACAGTCTTTAACGTTTTCGTTACTTAGGCATCACAGGCAGTAAACACATGAGACGATATGATAAATTGAGCAACTATTTTTTGGAGAGAAAATAAGCGCTTCAGGTCTAATTTAGGATACTTCCCGACATTTACCCTTGATGAGAACTGAGGAAACCTTGGACAAAATCCTTAGTTGGGGAGAGCGGTTCTACCAAGAATCGCACGCAGACTTCCCGTTCACGAGACTGTACTTTAATGACTTCAGATCTGTATAAAATGAATATATATCTAACTGACACGACAAAGCATAAAGCAGAAGTGAAAGCAGTAGAAACTCTCCAGTTACATAGTAGAATCCCAGAATGACTGTAGGTGTAATGCAAACCGCCTAAGGGGCACTAGTAAGATCTGCAATGATCTAGGGTAGGTTCATAAGTTTCCCGTCTAACTATTTTCTAGGTATGATAAAGACAAAAACTATATTTCACTTTTCAATATAGTTATCCTTTATTGCAATATACTTCTTACATCTTTGAATTAACGTTTCAATTCCCCTCTAAAAATAGTCAAAGTTCTTGTCCGCAAAATGGGCATAAACAGCACCCATCATTTCTTCGTCAGACTTAAATTTCCTTCCTCGAAGGTCCTTCTTGGATTTTGAGAAGAGGAAACAGTAACTGGGAGCTAGATCTGGGCTGTAGGATGGGTGATTAATCTCCTTGAAGCCACATTTCTTCACAGCTTCCTTTGCAACAAGAGCTATGTGCACAGGCACTTTGTCGTGAAGAAGGCACACACAAGAGCTCAGCTTTCCTCGCCTTTTCTCTTTGATGGAAGCATGTAGTCTGTGCAGTAGGCCAGCATAGTACTCCCCATTTTCTGTGGTGTTCCTCTGCTTGAAGTTAATGAAGAATATTCTCCTTCACAGTCCCAAAAGATTGTAGCCAAGATCTGCTTCGTTGACTGAGTGACCTTGGCCTTTAGAGGCGGTGCTTTGCCAGGTTTACGTCATTCCATCCATTCTCTTTTGGACAAGGGGTCATGGTAGAAGACCGTAGTTTCATCTCTTGTAACAATAATTTGTAGAACTTCTCTCTCGTTGCCACGGCAGAGCCTCCAAAAATGCCTGACAACAGATGACTTGTTGCTGCTTTTGGACTGAGGAAAGAACTGTAGGCACCCATCCTGCACTAACCTTATTCGTGTTTAAATGTTCATGAATAATTCGAAGGACTGTTGTTTTAGAAAGGCCCAACCTGGTGCTATTTCTGTAACTGTAACTTTGAGCCGCCGGTCTTCCATAATTTCTCCTTCCACAACAGCGATGTTTTCAGGAGGGAGCACCTCCAAGGACCAATCTACACGCTCTTCTTTCTCGACCCATTGGAAAAAGTTTGGCCAATTCTTTTACGGTAGAATATGAGGGGATGCTTCCTCACATACACAATTCAATCAATTTAAATTTCACTTGGAGTAAGTCACTTCTTAGATTCTTCACTTGTGAAGAAGCTAATAAGAGCTCGATACTCCATTTTGAAAATGTCACAATCTTCTACACATAGCCCTTTTTATGCAACTATATCTGAATAACTGAACACAATTACAGCTGTAATTATTTACTTAACAGATAAGGTATGACACCAGTTAAGGATTTTGTGAACGCAACAATCCTTATCGGCGAGGCCGAAAACTTATAAACCTATCCTCGTATATGAGGCAGAAATTTAGAGATGGGAGCATATTGCGAAAATATTTTCTGAAAGGAATTTTGGGGCTAAGGAGTGGCACAGCGAACTGCGTTATTATGACAGTATTAGGAGTCTACAGCGAGCCGTGTAAAATCACAGTAGTGAAGTACTGACTGCAAATTATTCATGGAAACCAAAGTTTAATTTAAGGGCATTGTGCTGTCATGAACAGCTGGGAAATTGAGGGAGCAAGACAGGTTATCCAAATTAAGAAAGGGAGTAGAAACAACAGGGATGGGTTCCGTTTGGATGGTGGACCAGGGGAATAGAAAGAGCTCATGGAGAAAGGTTAGGAACCGCTTGATGGATATGGATAGGCAGCAGACAATCACACAATGCAAAGAGATGATTTCGCTGGAAGTGCAGTCGGAGTAAAATCTGAATGGGGGAAGGAGCAGTACATCAAAACTGGGATTAAACTCATAAGACAGAGACTCACGTGGCTCAGTCTAGGGGCATGGCGGATGATTAACAAAACTGACGAATATGAAGGGAAAATTTATCCCATCTATGAGGAATCATGGATACATATTCTAGCTGAATGTAAAGGTACGAAAGAATGGAGGAAAAAATATCTACCGCACTCCTTTATAGGATCGGACAGAAGTAGACAGTCATGCTGACCTTTGCTGGCAGGCAAGGAAGGAGAGGAGAAATTAGGTAAATTTCTGATGAAAGTGATACAGCTCAGGTCTGAAAAGGTTGTTAACCGGGGAGGGGGTTAGGGGAAACAAATTCACTGAACCCAACTGTGTGTTATCCATAATGCGATGTCTTTGTATTTTATATGTATTTTAATGTTTTTAAAGATTATTCGTCTCTTATTTCTTATTTTATTCTATTTTTTATTTCTTTATTTATCTTTTATTGTTGAATATAATATGTTTTATAACTTATTGTGAACATCTAATGTAATATCTCATGGTAAATCAAATGTGCCCATTGTGACATAAAACACTTACGATCTGTTGGACGCGTGCGCCTATTGAAGCATTTTGTATAGTATTGGTACCAGTGTAATAAACACCACCACCCCTACACCTAATAATGTTAAATACTGTTACAAACTTTCGAAGGGAACTGCTATATCCAGTGTTTTGGCCATAAGATAACATTTTTACCGCCAGACATACTCCCATTGTTGAGTTTAGATATTAAATATTATTCCGGTCTAACGATTGTTTATACATTAACTTCGCAATGCTCTTGATTCACTGCTTCTTATTGTAGATACATAAAAGTAATAACTGATGAAACAGAAGGTGCATGAGAAGAGCAAACATAGAAAACCAGATAAAACAACTGTTATTGGAGTAATGTATAGAATCATAGGGTGGAAGAAGAAGAAAGTACAAAAAAGAAGAAGAAAAAGCAAAATGCAAAAATTAAAATAAATTAAGATAAAACTCTTACTAAAATGGCGAGGACGCTGATGTATAGGTTAGAGTGAGGCAAATAAGAAAGGAGGAAGAAAAATTGGAGGAACAATTTGACTTGTATATATATATATATATATATATATATATATATATATATATATATATATTAACTGCGATTTGGCTTACACCATATGGCAGTGAAGAGGAATGAAAATATAATAATTATTTATTAAAAAACTAAAATTGCGGCCGCTAGAACTATTTTGAAAACTTCTTTTAAAATTCCGCTTTAGGTTAAACGCCCTTCCACCCCCAGTGATAGCTATATGTCGAGTTTCGCTGATAAAAATTAACTTTGCAAGCGTTATCAGACAGACAGACAGACAGACACACACACAAATGTATATATATATATATATATATATATATATATATATATTTCATTGTCATTTTCGGCGCCTAGTAAGTATAATTCCTAGTGAATTTGCTAAAAATGTACAATTAACTTAATTAAATACATGCCAATATAGAATTAAATAAACAAATATATTTTAAATATATGTAGAGTTCATTTTAAACATATTTATATACCAATTAACTTAATTAAAACATTTCACATATCTAAAACAGGTCAATCATGTTAAATATACATAACTCTATTAAACAGTTCAAACTAATTAAATAGTTGATAAGAAAGAACAAGGAACAATAAGAGAACACGGCGCTTTAGTAGAAAGGCTTTTTTTATTTTATTTTTCTGAACTCAGAGCTCCACGACCTTCTTGCAGGGAAATTTTATGAAAGAATATTTTATGAAAATAGATAATTTTTACAATCATTGTGACATAATAGCATTTTAAATGAAATTATATTTTTTCCATGTTATCCCAAAGAAGAAATATTTCTACGTACCTCTAAGCAGCCTTTTTTGTTTTACAGAAGACAACGTAACTGCGCCAACAAAATATTACGTTGATAAGCTGTGTTATTAATATCAACATAAAATACTTTCTTTAAGAGAACTGTGATTTTCATGATGATAAGACCTGATGACAGAAAACGCACATTTCAGGAAGGCAGAGGAACAGTGTACAAAAGATATTTATGCTGCAACTGAGCAATTGACAGTTTGAAGATGGAAAATACTTTGAAAATCATGTTAATTTGAATTTATTCTTTAAACCCAAAGAAAGTAATTTAATCGCGGAAATATATGTTGTATTCATAGAAGCTACAGGTTTTTAAAATGTCAGATAAAGAAATACCTTTTTTGTACCAGAATTGTGAGTGTAGGTATTAGGTATTATTTAGAGGTAAAATAAATTCGAGAAATAAAAATACGTGGGGATATTTTACTGTCAGAACTTTTACAATAGTGATCGTAAAAAAGTTAAAAATAGAACAGCTTGCATGTCCAACAATCTCTCAAATATTTCACATTTAATTCAAATTTAAATTGAAACCCCTGTATTACCTTGAACCATATCACAGTGGAGCTGTTGACTCAAACACAAGAGAGACCAGGCCACACTTTCTATCATTCTTCGACTTCATGACATAACCTTTAAGGATCAATCTCTCATCTTTGGTGCTCTTATCCTAGCCCTTGTTACCTGTGGAGTTTTGGAATTGCAATCACACGCACGGAGTACTGCGTGCGTCACGCACTTCATCGATCTGAGGAAGACTTCATGATTCTTGCTCTTTGCTCATTTTTTAACACGCTACTGTTGTTATTAGTGACAGAAAGGATCTCTTGATCTTATAAAAAGGACTCAGCTTTTTAGGTTTTAGATTATTTTGTCCTTTGCTATTAAATACGAAACTCTTAAACTATTTGATCATGCACTTGAATATTGTTATTACAGTATTTAAGTTTATCTTGAAGCTTTTTAGTTTATTCTTGAAGTATTTTCTTCGTAAATTCATAACATATATTCAAGTATTAGTGAGCATGTTATAAGGCATAAATATTTGTTATTTACATGATCAATTCTCATTATCCGCTATTAGATTCGCCTTCACCGCACACAAAATGCCGTGTGGGAGGTGAATATTTGTATGCTTATATATAAAATGCTAGATACGTTGAAAAGCATAAATATGCCATCAGTTGTGAAAATTACACAATATTTGTGTAGAGATGTTTAGTCCCTATTCATGCACTCATTTCCAGCAGTTCCCATGTGTGTTTCAGACATTACGAGTACACGCACCTGGTGATCTTTGGCGGGTTAGCACCTAACGACCGACGTTGGGGCGATAAAATCATTAACCGCCTCATAATCATACTCCTGCCCTAACATCCACTCAACAGCTGCCGGCAGATACGCTTCAAGGAATCGGTTCCTCTCTACTGAGGACGGTTAAAACAATTAATCACTGGAAAAAACTTTATGGCGTGTATTGTCTATCCTTTAAAGCAAGCCTGTACTGAAATTCAAAATATTTTATTTCTGAATTAACCATCCTTAAGTTTTGTTATGAAATAAACTTCATTGTGAATGAATAAATGAACAATTGAGTGAATTTAATACCCAATAAACACATACAAAGTAAAACACAGGGAACAAAATTACATAATATACTCATTTAAACACATTTAAGACATTCTGTCATATTGTAAGAACTTAAAAAGTTACAGGTTGGTTTCTTCTATTTTCCTTTACATGTAACACAGTGGTTGTATATGTAATGAGAATATATTTAAATAATAATTTTCAAACATCAAGTATTTGAAACACATTAT
Source organism: Metallyticus violacea (assembly GCA_030762175.1). Classification (NCBI taxonomy): domain Eukaryota; kingdom Metazoa; phylum Arthropoda; class Insecta; order Mantodea; family Metallyticidae; genus Metallyticus; species Metallyticus violacea. The sequence continues at coordinate 39,725,516 of CM060842.1, forward strand.
TCTTGAATAAATTAATTTTCATCATCATCATCATCATCATCATCATCATCATCATCATCAAGAAATCTGTTCACATTTCTTAGACGTTTTTCTCTCAATTTTCCTAAATAGCTCTCTACCTTCTTTATATTGATATCTGATCTTAAATTTAATAATCTTCTATTTCTAATATACGTCGACAATTGATCCCACTTTGGTAAAATAAACTCTATCCTCTATAAGTTTGTTTTCATTCCAAAATACAACGCCAAATATTATTCAATTCACACACATTGGAGGTTATATTTATAGTTCCCTTTCTTATGCCACTTAAATATATCACTCCGAATCTATATCTTCTCTTTCTATTTTATATCAGTTTATACGTATTTTCGCCTCCTCCCTAATTGTTTAATGTTTTGTGTAATTTTAAAATTTTTTTTATCATTAAGACTATTGCATAGTTCCTGCTTTTCAAAATCCTCCACTACAGTTTTAATCTCATTCAAAAATCCAACCCTAAATCTGCCTCTTTCCGCCCAGAAGTGTCAATGGCATTAGTTTTCCTGATTTTTTAAATCAAATATCTACTTAAGATAGAGTAGATTGGATTCTGATTAAAGTGAAAAGTACGTAAGTTTGTGTTATTGATGCCTGGTGTGAGAAACACAAGACTACTCTTATGAAATTTTTAACGTATTTCCCTTACGGCTTTATGAACATTAGACTTTCGCTAATTCTATACGAAGCAAGTAAATAAGCACGCTCAGAATAGAATGTGTTATTTTCAATAATGACGACATGGAATTTGGGAATCTATGATTTTTAATTTTAAAACAGATGTTTTTATTCAACGACGAGCTTACTTAGGTTATTTCTCTTTTCTCTCCAACAACATATTCTTCCTATTCATTCAAAATAAAGGATTCGTCTGCACAATCCACGTTGAGGACTGAAAAAACAGAGAGAGTGATTTGATGTAATTTGAATGTAAATAAAAGTGCCGTGTTATTCTCTTCCAGTAGGACTGATATAAATTTAATGCCTATGGACAGTTTTTGGGAGAGTATTTTGATTGAAAACTCGGAGGTCACAACGCTGAGGAAGAGAGCTGCAATATAAACATCTTCTGTTACTTTTTGTCTATCCCCCACTAAGAACGAATGAGCTGTAACGCATTAATAAATCCTTTCCCAATATATCATTTCATCTCATGTATCATCAGTGTCCACCGCCTGAGTTGCCTCAGTAGTATAAAAGGCTTAAACACTATCCGGGAAAAGAAGAAGAAGAAGAAGAAGAAGAAGAAGAAGAAGAAGAAGAAGAAGAAAACCTGCTTTAACACAACGAACAAGATAGCACTTTCCTTTGGCAGACTTCTTGGCGAAGACAAAATTGTGTCAACTTTGTCCCTTAATTTATGGCATATAAAATGTCTTTAAACTTTAAACATTAAGTTCCTTTCATTTTCCATGGCTGATTACTAGAATGAAGAATTCCGGCTCGGCTGGAAGGTTGGCCAGACATATCTCAGCATATCTGAAGAATATTTAAATTGAGTTAAGTAGGGCATGTTATTTCATTTTTACTACGGAAAAGGCTTAATGAAGTGAGAACTGCGACCTTCAAAATGCTATCTACAAGCGCATTTGCAAGACGGTGGCATCATGTGCAGTTGCCTCTGGAAAATTGTTGGTTGGCACTGCCCCCAAAATTTTCTTATAACAATTGCTTGTTGCATTTTTATGTGTGAAAAGTTAACAAGGGACTTTTATCTTGAGGTTATTATCTGTCGGGTACACATTGGTTTGCAAACAATATCTTAGTGAGCCAGTAGAGATATTTTGATCAGGGAGGTAAGAGAAAGGGACAGAAGGAACCTCTTATCCCTAAAAGTCATTATGTGTATGCACTACCTCTTGTCGAGTGCGTTCCCAGAAGCCAGAAATGCTTGTCACGCCTTGTGCCTTTGCTGCGTCTTACCCATGTTAGGGTTTAACCGCAGAATTTGAAGCGGGTTATAAAATGTTTGTACGGATAATGGAGACCGTGTTTCTTCTGTGTAATGTAGCAAGTGGATCTGACATCCTGGGTGTTGCTATATATGGACACGTTCTGAAAACTTTGTTCATTCTGCTAACTGTTGAATTTTAAACATTATGTTATTCTGAAAATTGTAGAAATTTGACCAGTTGTTTGGTGTCATACTTGTCATCCAAGGAGCCCGCAGGCCAAGCGAGGCACCTTGAAATAAGGCTTAGGTCTTGCTTGGCAGTTGTAGTTGCCCAGAGAAAGAATGAGAGAACTCTAAAGTTACGGCAATTTGGCACAAAATTTCTTAGCCCGGCGCCTAATTTCATCCTCATGCAGCAATCTGTCAGAAAAGTAGATAGCTCGAAGCCCTATAGGAGGAGCAGCAAACTGTCTGCTGCCATCCCCCACATTTCACAAGCGTAAAGCATCCTTTGACCAGGGCTTTGAAGAGGTGTAACTTTAAAAGGACTGGCATCACTTTTGAACTAAACACAGGACTCATTTGAGCTATTGCTCCCTTGACTCTGTGAAAAGTATTGGCGATGTGTCTCTTAAAACTTAGGCCTTTATGCAATTGTACTTCCAAGTAAGTGAGGGAAATTTTCTTGCTGTCTATATGCAAGTGAGGGGAAGTTAGCGGGTATGTGGAGTTTGGTAAATATTATGGCATTGCGTTCCCAGACATGAGAGGGTTCATGTTTTGTACAGACTATTCTTGCGTTACAAAATTAAATATAATACTTTTAAAAGATTATCATATAATTATAGCGAAACAATATATTGATGGAAGCACATTATATATATATATATATATATATATATATATATATATATATATTTAACAGTAATTATAAAAGCAGAAAAGGATAAAGCACTAAGAGAAAGTCAAACTTGAAATCACTATATTTCGAAATACTAGAATTCTTCTATCCTTTTATTATCTACTATCCTTTTCTGCTTTTATAATTACTGTTAATTTGTTACATTGCTAATAGTGTTACTTAATTTTTTTTATTTTATATTTTATATATATAATATAAAATTTTTGGAAAAGTTGTAGTTATTTTAATATGAAACAACATTAATTTGAAGTAACAATGCGTTCATGTATTCTCCAAAATCTTTAATCAGCCATTTCGTTAGCAATCAACTGTTCTTAAATGGCTGACTAATGCAGCTTCGTGCGAATTCATGAAATAGTTTCTTTATTTCGTTTTGTGGTAATCGAACTTAAATAAAAAAAGCACCATAAAATTCTTATATTCTAAGACTTTTTATTAATAACCAAGACAAATTTGAAATTAAAACCGGATAGACCAACTCAAATTATCAAATTGAGTCAAATGGTGATTTCAAAACAGGAAGCATACGGTGTTTGCTGTAGAGACAGACATCATCCTGCAGAGTCCAGATCAAAGCGTTATCGGCAAATTTTTACCTAGAAAAATGCATATTTTTTTAAATAGTACGTTAATACAAAAATCTTTATTAAGCTCTCTCACTTTCGCATAGGTTCAGCCACTCACTATATTTATAATGATTCTAGAAGCTAGCGAGTTATATTCCGTAATAAAGTCTGCACCTAGTGCCGCGAGCAAACACTGATTGACCCTTTCCACCACTTCAAGGTTCCTGTCAACATTTTAATAGCTAATAAAATGTAAGATAGGGTTTTCACCGTAAAAGTATAATCATAAATAACCCATAATGTGAGCGGGAGGTCTGGGGTTCGAATCCCTACAGGATCGTCCTCCCTGATGGCGTTTTTTTTCCCCAGGTTTTCCTCAATCCTCAGAAATGGCAAATGCTGGGGAGGTACTCTATTAGGCCTGGAACGCTTCCTTCCTAAAAAAAATCTTTTCCCAGCATATCATTTCATCTCATGTATCATCAGTGTTTACCGCCTGTGGTGCCTCAGCAGCAAAAATCGGTGTTAAACACTATTAAAATCCATAACATATATAACAAATTATAATCTTTAAAAATTAAAAAATAAAAATAAATTTAGTATTTTTAGAAAACTATTTTACTATTTTATTTTATTTTAAATGCAAAATTTTATTTTTTATAAAACAATTTTATTTTAAGTAATACTTTTAAATATTAAATTAGGCTATTATTTTTCTATATCTTAAAGACTAAAAGAGGATATTATTATTATTATTATTATTGATGATCTCATTCCTTTCAATAAATATGGCATTTTCTAAATTTCATTATCGTCTGAATAAGACACAAAATACATCACCATTTTGATGAAAATATAATTGTATTACTTCAATATTTGACATTTGAAGTTTTAGCTTTAACACTCTTCACTCGATTTTACATAAATGCAACAAATATTTCATGAATAAACTAATTTCTCTGGGGTGCTGAAAATTTTTCTCATTTATAATCTGACAGTGGTTAAGATACATTACGAATTTATTTTCTTAGACCCAAGATCGCGGGTTGTATCAATACTAGGGTTGGTGGATTTTATCCTGGGGTAAAAACTCTAATTAAGGCTTCCTCCGGAAGGGAAGTAAAGCCGCGGGTCTCGTGTCGTAGATTTGCGGCACGTACAAAAACCTCAAGCCTGAAAGAAGAAGCCTCTGAGAAAAAAAAATTTGGCCGTTTCACACCCTGAATTGAATGGACGCTGATGACCTAAGATGCTAAAGAGTCCGTAAATAATCCGAATAAATAAATAACGAACTTCTTTTGTATATTTTATACCGCCATATCTTCACCATAATCATAAATTATTCTCTCTTAAAATCATTAATGGCAAAAGATCTGCATAATAAAATAACCAATTAAAATAATCAGAAATAATTGTGTTGGTTTAGTAACATGCAATATTGAAAAACAAATTATTAAGTACATCATAGTGATGCAAAGAAGAAACAAACTGGATATTATTTAAAAATATTCTCTATGCCATTGTACAGAAATTATACTAAAAATTATGTTTTCATTAAAAATACTTTCGAAATATATTAACTTATGTATTCGAGTATTTTCTCAAGAAATGATGACAACTTTACGGCGGGCGTCATTTTTTCGAAACCCCCTGCGATTCTTGACGTCGTCGTGGAAGAAGACGTCGCGTGTGTGGGGAGTGGTCAGTATGGATGACGGACGGCGGCGCTAGGGTCGCCTGCAGGAGAGGCTCGGCAGTTTGTTTCATTGCCGTTGTGTTAGCCATGCTGTGCGGTGCTGCATACTCGACTTCTGTCTACGTGTACCACGTGACGACCATGGAGGAATCCATCCCTAAGGATGTCTTCAGCAAGTGTACGGGTTGCTTCTGAATACGGCATCAGTGAGTGCAGAAATTCTTTATGTTTGCGCTGTTTTATATAATTGTGACATGATGACTGTTAGAAAATAATAAACGCCATCCAATTCTATTTGTGAAATACAACAAAATCTTTGCGATGTATTAGGGCAGAATAGAAAATCCCTTCATAAGCATAAAATTCTTTATCGTGAACCCAATTCCTTATCAATAATAATAATGCTTGTTAACCAATTGGAGCATTTATAAACAAATTGATCCAATCAGTAATTTCAATACACTTAAATGATATTACATAATAAATTAGTTTTTAAAGTCCTAGTTACTTAAACGGTTTATTACATTATCCCTTCCTTTGTTTTAATTTTTTCTCGTTTTTTTTTCTTTTATAATAAATTGTTAGAAAATGGCAAAAAGTTTATAATGATAAATAAATACAAATTTTAAAAGCTCATGTTCATGGCGATTAAAACTGCGGTTTACGAAATTTTTCTTATTAAAATTAGAAACAAGTCATCTAATTTATGCTTAATGGCAAACTAACGTGAAAAATAAATAGTATAGAACTTTTACTTCAAAAGTGTTTTCTCACAGTAATTAGCGACTTTACTTGCTTGCTATTGTTTTCATATGGAATAATAAATAAAAACAGTACATACAGTAGGGAGAGCTTTAGTATTTCGCGGGATCGAATTCTAAATGAGCATGTCACGAAATTCATCGTCTTACCTGTATTCTCCATCACATGGCTTTGCATAAATAAAGGGATGGTATAATCGAATATAAACCGAAAACATTTACTGCTACTTCTTTAATAATTTCAAAAACTATCTGGCATGTGTATGCTACAGAAACTTTAACAACAACAACAACAACAACAACAATAATAATAATAATAATAATAATAATAATAATAATAATAATAATAATTCTTATTATTATCATCGAATGTAAGCATTCCGAAATATGTATTTACGTTGAAGCTAAATTTTAATTCACCGGGTTCATGGCGGCTATCGTTTATGTTGGCAATATACGCTCTTGTGAATTAAAACCATTAATAATATTTTGATTGCACACTTGCACAGATTATGGCAAAAATACAAATTTGATATTATGTCGAATTCCTATGAATAATCTGGCCAAATGACCCTAGAATTTCCAAGTTCATACTTTTTCGCTATCAGAAAATCACTTAAAACAAACCACTGAAAAGTGTTCCATTGAATAATAATTAATATTGCACTAAAACATCGCGATACTTTATTATTATTATAATTATTATTATTATTATTATTATTTTAAGGTTGATAGGCTGTTCTTATGTAATAAAATTCTGCAAAGAAAATGAATACAGGAAAATTAAAAAAGTGAGATAGTATTTGTGCAACATACTTCTGTACTCAGAATTATATTATAAAACAAATTAAATCAAACAATACCAGTCTAATAACTACCTATTTAAAATAAATTTAATTAAAATAAAAACACCACCTACATTTAGATAATGAGGAGAAAGTTTTAAACATAATTTTTATTGCTGGGTTTCCATTATATCTGCAGGGCACACCGTGGTCTTTTACTTTAGTTCATTGTGTATTTTAGAGAGGCTTGAAGTTTAAAAAGTGCGGATTTTTGGGGGCCAAAATCTTGATACCAAATTGTGGATTATTATGATGATTTTGCATCGAGGTCACTAGTTTACTCCTACTACAATATTTATACAAATCGACGCATATTTGTAGGAGTGGGACACTTGAAATTGAGGCCTTCCTCCGGAGGGCTCTAAAATGACCAACTGTTGGACATATATTGGTGAATATCTCTGCTCTAGTAAGGCAGATTTTTATGCTCTGTACATATTTGAAATTCTGGGATCACACTCCATCTGCAGGGTACACCGCGATCTTGTGCTTTGGTTTACTGTGCATTTTAGCAAAACTTATCATTTCTAAAATGTCAGTCTTGCAAACTTTTTCTCGAGATCTAATTTTTATAGTGATTTTTACATTAAGTTTTGCTAGATGTGTTTCCAGTATAACGTTTAGGGCATCGAGGCATATTTATAGGCATGGCACAATTTCGAATTTGAAACCTCTCTCCGAAGAGCCCTAAAATGGCCAATTTTTAGCAACACTTTGATGAATGTCTGCCCTACAGTAAGGCAGATTTTTATGTTCTGGGCATAATTATATTTATTATGTTTTAGGTTTCACCCCCTCACATCCAACTATCACCTCTTGGAAATTTCAAATGAGATCTCCCATAAGGGGATGCAATTGCTGTATCTATTTTTTTCTTTCTAACGTTCCTTAGCAACAACAATAGATTCGGATTGGTCTGGAGTTCTGAAATACACTGTGTTACTGTAGTACTTATATTTATAATTTTACACAAAATAAATTGTGTTTTCATTCTACAACTGACATATCTTTATATGCTGTCCAATTTCAAACAAAAACAACAACAATTCAGGCTGCCGGACAGCGATAAAAACGAAAGACGTGGTAACTCAATCCTCTTTAAAGTTTAAAAAGGAGATCCGTTTGAAATTTTAAAATGGGAAAGGTTGGAATCAGGAGGTTATACCTAAAATGTAATCAATATTCGATTAATTTCTGCTCATTATCTACAAATTAAATTTATTTTAAATATGCAGTTATTTACATTGGTAAGTTTTGAAATGAAAGATCTATTCAACAATTAATACTCGTATGCTTTAGAGAGATTTTATGTATTTATTTACACAGTTCAGCATTATTTCATTTCATGCATAACTACCCTGTGTAACAATTATAGTAGAGTTTCGACTATCCAACTTCCCGCATTATTCTGTCAATGACGGTGGAGAGACTAATTTATACTTTAGGCGCTATGAAGTTCTTGTTAAGACTACCCATTGTCATCAACAATGCGTCAAAAAGCCTCCTGGCAGCCGGCAGGTGTGTAATAATTATTGTACACTATTTGAACGTTGTTTTTATGTATTTATGAGTGCACTAAATAAACTATTTAATTTTAATTGTAGTTTTATTCTGCTTTTCAGTTATTTGGCACTATTCGACCTCATCCAGGTCCCATTTATGTTGGATAATCGAGATATAGTGTACTGTCAATGCAGACGCAATGTATGACTATACAAAGGAATATTACATATTTCTGTCGTCAGAAAAATCAAGAAAAATTCAAGCAATGTCCCACTTTTACAACGGATTTTCCTTTGGTTGTTAGAAATCGAATCGTTTTGGGAAATGTTAAAATGAAAAATTTATCTTAATATAATGGCTGTTCAATAAATAATTATGTTAATTTTTTGGGCATACTTTCTCGCTCTAAAAATTAAATTTACAATACATTGTTAGCTTAATACGTAATGAACACGTGGTACTAATTTCATTGTTGTCGTTTTCCGTTTCCGCCTGTGAGAGGCGTGCAAGTTGAGACATATTCAGTTCCGCCTACAGTAAAATGGAGTTGATGCACACTGCTCTGAAATTGTGCTTTTGTCTCAACAAATCTCTAGATGATGTACATGCAATGTTAAAGGAGACTTATGGAAAATTTGTTCTTCCCTAGAGCACAGTAGAAGAACTTTTCAAGGAGGGAAGAGAATCGATTTCAAAGGAAGGCTGCAGAATGTGCTCTAATGGAAGAAAACATTTAATACTCGCTGTTGTCGTTGTGAGCGATGATCGTCGAATAACATTAATAACCTTTTCAGAAATTATGAAACTTTTACTGAGTGACATCCACACTTTGGTAACTGAAAAGTTGCATATGAGAGGTGTTTGTGCACGGTGGTTTCCAAGACTGCTGATTCACCAATTAAAGAACGTTCGCATGTAGGTTGAAGATGAGTTACTACACAGTTTCTTTCAAAGGTAATCACTGTTGAGGAAAGTTGGCTACCTCATTTCGATTCTGAGAGCAAACACCTATCTCTTCACCAACGCCAAATAAAGCAAAGAGGTGCGTCCTGTGGGAAAGTTATGATCATCACATTTTTCGATACTTAAGGAATAGTTTACCAGCATGTCGTACCTGCTGTGATATACTGTAGCTGGGAAGTTCTACAGAGATGTCCTGAAAACTGAAACACTTGCAGAAGACCATATTTCCGTGCAACAAACTGGATGCTGCACCACGAGAATGCATGGCCGCGCGCCGTAAATGTTACTGATGAATATCTAACAAAATCAACGTGAAGTGCTTCCCGCATCATCTCTGTAGCCCAGAGATAGTCCCTTGTGACTTTTTCCTTTTCCCCAAATTGAAGACACACCTTCGTGGGAGACATTTCCCATCATCAGAAGGTGGAGACTGCGGAGGCCATTGTTAAGACCTATGGTTTCCATGCTTTTGAAGACAGGCAGAATCGTAGGGACAGGAGCAACTTATCCAACAGGAAATACTTTGAGAAAGATGTTATTAAAAAAAAATTATCATCCTTCTTCATTGAACAGTCCTCGTATTTTGAAGGGGTGTAGTGGCAACCGTACTTGCCTTCTAAACTCAAGGTCGCGGATTCAAACCCGGCCAGGATCGATGGATTTTTTCGGGCGTAAAAATCCTAAGTATGGCTTCCTTCGGAAGGGAAGTAAAGCCGTGGGTCCTATGTCGTAGATTTACGGCGCGAAAAAGAACCTCAAGCCTGAAAGAAGGGGCCTCTCTGAGCAAAATTTGTCGGCCGTTTCACGCCCTGAATAGAATGGGACGCTGATGACCTGAGATGTTAAACAGCGTCCATAAATAAATCAAATTAAATCGTATTTTGAAATCGAAAGTTTAAACGCAAAAATGCAAACAGGGAAATCTACCTGTCATTTACGATTATGCACCAACACTTTGTATTGGCTTTGTATTGACTTTATATATATATTGTTGTCATCAACCGAAGAAAACTCAGAGATTGACGGCGAAGAGTTAAGAATAAAATAAGAGAACTATATTCAGTGTTACGAGACTCGAATCTCTAAAGCGTAACGCCAGCAGTGTTGCCAGATTATTAATGAATGGACTGGGTGTAGAGGTACAACGGAAGTGTTATCTGACGTTTTCCATCTGCACACCTGGTGTGACTCATGTTGTGCGCTTGTTCCAGAAACAATACTCTTATCAATTATGCGAAATTCCGCTGGAAGCATACTCGCCTATGCAGAGCACGAGCCATGTTGCTATCATGTTCTAACGCTTTAGAGATGTTACTGCTGATAATAATGGAAGTTGTTCTGACTCAGGAAAATGACGACATTCCCCTTTAACTCTTTATCCTGTTACTTTAAACTTTTTTCTTATATACAAAACAATTCTTACAAACTGCTATCCTTTCGCTCGCTTATTATTTTTTAACAAGTGCAGCAAATTAGTGCATTCATTTTTAAAACCTAATTATGGCTTTGGGAGGAGACACCTCTTCACACCGAATCATATTCCGTGACATTCGTTGTAATTTAAGAACGTGAATATTCTCAGCAATGAAGAACTGTGGAGAATTAGAGCCCTGTCTTATCAGTTTAAGGTTAATTGTGCTACTCCTCATGTTTCAACTAACCCTTACAACCAGACGCATCTTGTGCAGTAGTCACCCCTCCCTTCACAACCGAGTGGTAATTGCAACAAATACAAGCGGACGAAACAGTCGTAACGCACGGAAACAAGCAATCGTACGTAAAAGTAACTTTTTAGAATTGTATGGTAATCACATTCAGTATAAAGCGAAATGAAATAAGGTACTGTAATGTAGCAATGTAATATGTAAAGTAAATAATAATCATAAGAGAAACGGTATGCGCTTTTAACACAAGTTTGGCATATAAGCTAACCTAACCTAAATTTGCAACCTATATGTGGTTTTAACACTATAAATTTTAACATAAAAAGCAACATTTATTATATTAGAACAGTACAAACAAATTATGATTAGTAAAAAAGTTAGCATCTAGGGATCGAACCCATTTCCTTCCCAATAGGAGCACCACGCTCTAACCATCTGAGCTATTAGGCCGACATGGTCAACGTGGTAATTATCCATCTACACAAACTGAAGTCACACTATCTGCAATTAGGCTCGGTTTGCTCCGTTGCCGTTCGTCAAAGGAGGCGTGACCACTGCACAAAATCCATCTGTGTGTAAGGATTAGTATGTTTCTTAGAAGTTTTAGCTTTGTATTCTTAACAAACTTCAGAATCTTCGCTTCTATGGAAGAATCTTCCACGCTACTCATCGTCAGTAATAAAAACCCAAAGAGTTGAAATCTCCTCTCTCCAGGACGAGTTTTGAATCTACATATGTTTCCTAAAGCAATCGTTCTCATTAGTTTCTTCCTTTCCAAATGTAGAAGTTACTTGTGAGAGCTAAATTGAGGTCTTTGACAAGAACTTTGTCACGAGTATTCCGAACACTTCTTCTACTGTTCTTCTCTGTCCACGTTTTGACTGTAGATTATGCAAACGATTTGATAATTTCACGGATGCATTCAAATTCAATAAAGAAGCTATTTACTACTTTCTTGGTAAGTTTATCTGCTTCTTCATTTCCTACTATACCCCTATGACCTGGCACTCACCGTAATTCTGCAGAATTATCCAGTAACAATGTCAGCAGTATTTGAAGACATTTAATTTAGATGTAAATTGATAAGAGTAGAGTAGTTTAAGGAGCTTCTTGACTATTCGAGAGGATGAGAATGTCCAGTTTTTATAGTCTTCCTCAATTCGTTTCCCAGCGCAGGTCAGAATCACAAATGTGTCTGTCTGAAATACAGTACAGTATCTTACAAGTGAAGTTTTGTCTTAGGGAAGGGATACATTTTATATCTCATCTCCGAATTGGGTCTTTACAGGTGAGACATCTAGCTATCTGTAAACCAAATAAATGATTCAGTTTCTCTTCCTCTGACCCCCAATCCTCTCAGGAACTTAAATAAATCCCGAGAGAGAGAGAGAGAGAGAGAGAGAGAGAGAGGTACATCAAATCACTGTTGTGTTGTCATTAGGTCTGATCCTATTTTCAATACTGAATTCTTTGACATGACATCCTGATAAGGGATTGACTAGTGCCACAAATTCCTCTCCAATTGTCTGTGTGAATTAGTGTATAAGCTGCCATTCTTGTATTTGCTATACGGATTACCTCTAGCGGCATAGATCAAAGAAAACTTCTAGTGCAGCTGTAGAAATACTTCTGAAGGCTCCTTAGTGTATAAGCAGTAAAGCCTGTAAACTCGCCAATATTTTTTCGGCCATCTATCCAGGGTTCATTTTTTTTAATAGTGTTTAACTCTCGTTTTCACTATTGATGCATTTCAGGCATTGAACACTGGTGATATAAATGAAATTATAAAATGGGAAATATTTTTTTTTAAAGAAAGGAAACGTTCTAGATAGGGCTAGAACTAGGAAAGCCTGGAAAAACCCCACTCAGGGAGGACGATCCTGGTGGAAATCGAACCTCAAACCTCCTGCTCAAGAGTCCGCGCCTTCAGCCACCCATAGTGGTATGACACATAAATGAAATTATACATTGCAAACATATTTTTTTAATGAAAGGAAGTGTTCTAGACCTATACACCTCCCCGACACTTACAATTTATGAGAGCTGAGGAAACCCGGAGAAAACCTCAGTCAGAAAGCGAGATCTTGAGAAGATTTGAATTCCATATCTTATAGTCATGAGTCAGTGTCTTAAAGCCTCGGCCATCCGTGTTGGTGTATAATCTAATGCTTCTTACATATAATCAGAAGCAAATGTGTGCTTTAAAGTTCCAGTAGGTCTCAACCAAACGTCGGCATATCATGAAACCTAGCTTTACAAGCATATCAACAATGACCCACTTCATATCCCCATGTATCCTCAAATCAGTAACAAATGAGTTTAAGTTCCTTTTCGTTGTAAAAGAGGGAAAATAAAATTGTAAGCATTAATTTTAAGGCTTTCTTTCGTGAAACTTCCAAGACTATGGCACCTCATAGCTTTGAGGAAATTTTAATTATATTCTCTAGGATCCCAGGCTGATTTTTTGTAAATTCAGCTTTTAGGTAACTACTCTAAAAAAATCTGCAGAGTCCTGAGTCCTAGAAGCTAATTATGAATTTCATTGATTTTTTGAATGTGTGGTTTGTAGCGTCATCTTGCTGGAAGTAACCTTCCACCATCATATCAACTTATTTCACAATTTCCACGAAGATGCGAGTATAAATGTCAATGTTCACGACTTATGAAAGAAAATGGGGGCCAGTGTTTCTTAAGAAACACACTACGCAACAGACCCCATTAGAAAGGTGTTCAGTATTTGGTATTTTGGGAGATGGGGAGAAACCCTGACATGATGTGAGAAGTTTGGAACAATCAGCAATAATGCAGGTTTTCCTTATCTGGTTTCCTCAATTCTGCATGTCTTTAAGCATTCTGTAGGTGTAATCTGTTTGCTCACCTATCTACGCTAATTAAATGTTCTGAGCATTAGCTACTGGCATTGCTGACTTATGTGTATTACTCTCGCTGAGGAAGCAGCAAGTAACTTCCAACGAAATTACTTGGAAGAATTCAAGAAGCACTGAGGCTTTACAAGAAGCTTCTATTACAGCTTCTATTGTGAATGAAGTAATTTGATGCCTAGCATCATAAATAAGTCTTTAACAAGCTATAACAAATTTCAATATATAATTATTGCCTTCGTGCATAAATAATAAAGCTCTTTCTGGATATTTAAGGCCTTTCTTAAAGGCCTTTCTTCCTTAAATAGGGATAAAAATCAAATTATCGTCTGCATATTTAACTCGTAAATAATATCAATAATAACAGAATTACCATTAGTTAATTCTGAGTAACTATATAGTGCACAGAACAATCTATTCAAAATCTCCTTTGCCTCAACCACGTTAGTTTTAACTAAAGGCACACTGCTTAATAGAAGTTTGAATGCTAATTTATCAGAACGTTCACTTATGAACATAAGCTAACGGTGAACTTATTGCCGTTCATTTCAGCTCTGACAGCCTATATCGATTCGCCCAGAGCCAGTTCAGGAATTAAATAGGCTCTCTTTTGTAAATACTACAAACGGAAGAAATAGTGAGTCAGCTAAAACTGCCGTTGTGATATCATTAGTTACATATTTTTGTACGTCACAGCTCATCATAAACTGGTTGAATCTGGCCTGTAAGTGGAGTGTTAAGTATAACACCGACTACTTTGAGTTTGCGAGTAAGTAATAGCTTAGGTTTAGACAACGAACAAGTATATTGCTACTTTTAAGTATAGGAAGCGGTAAATTTGTTATATAGCGCTTCCACCTTTCTTCCTGTGGGTCCCGTGTCGTATATTTACGGCACGAAAAAGAACCTCAAGCCTGAAAGAGAGGCCTCTTAGCAAAATTTATCGGCCGTTTCACGCCCTGAGTTGAATGGGACGCTGATGACCTGAGATGTTAAAGAGTGTCCATAAATAGATCAATATAAAAATCCACCTTTCTTCCATAATAATCACATAATATTCAGGCGCTGTGGTGTCACTTGCGAGATTTTGTCAGTTATTTTGGTTTCTAATTGGCTCTGTTTTTATGGCTGTATTGTTCGTGGAACGGTTTATACTGGTTCTTTCCTAGTCCAGGTGTTGTAAACTCCAGGAATAATTGCTCTGAAGGAAAAGACACAGTTCGCGATTTCGGTTCTCATTTATGTTCACAATATTATCCCTTCCTTTTCGTTGATAGCAATTATTCGTTGTACTGGTGTTATTTCCAAGCTCTTGGTGTGTACAAATTGCTGGAAGAATTTATTTAATTTGTTTTTTTGAGCATTTACAGAGAATCATACTTATACTTTTATCGATTCAAATTCGGGCATGTTAGGTATAAGGGGATAGTGCTAAGTGGAGGAACAAAGTGCAAAGGAGTACAACCATTTTGATATTTATTTGTTACTTCTTGGAGATTATTACTTTGACGTTTCCTTAATCTTAGTAATATTCCACTCGACGCGTTAACACAAAAATAGCTTCAATGTCAAGAGCATAGTTATTTACTTTTGCAAAGCACTATAATAAATTAAAATGGCAAACGATATAGGATCACTCTGTAAATTAGCCACTTTTTTATCTACGTCATCGTTTTATAAAGTAACTAAATGGGAATTAACTCAGGAATAAAATGGCATATGTTTCGTAAATAAAAATAACTGAAACAGAGAGAATTAACAATACATTCAGTGAAAAAAGGCTTAATTCTGGGTACGAAAAAGTCGATTTGAAAGGTGTAGTGAAATCAGGACTGTTCAACTTAGAAACATGTTTTTGTTTTATTGAAACATATGAACTTCTTCTTCTTCTTCCTTCTTAAATATGCAATGTAAGTGAAACCTTCTGTTATTTCTCTCCAAGATGATACCAAGGGCTCAGTTCATAAATATGATTACATTTAAAAATGTTTAAAAATACCTAAACAGTTTAGCTGTGTCTATCAGTAATTTAATTCATAGTATGCCATTAATTTTTGCGGTTCAATGTCAATAATAATAATAATAATAATAATAATAATAATAATAATAATAATAATATATTCTAAAAATGGTTTCTCTTTTGTGATACTTATAGATTGAAAGAATTCTAATTTTGTTCCCTAATACCATACAGTAATGCCATAACTTATTTCATTTCATTATTTAAAGGCCTACTTTTTATTTTATATTACTTTTTATTAAAAGTTATTCAACTCGGTGAATAATTCGCTTAGTTTATCCAGCTCCTATGTGATGGACTTTTTCATGTGCGATCTATGTATCAATTTTTTTTTCACTTTACCTATTTTCTTCAAGTAATTACAAACAGTTGAGTTCCTTAGGAAGTTCTCCAATAGTGTGCCGAGTATTAGCGTCAACAAATTCCCTGAATTGAATCGACTTATTATGATGTCCGCCAACTGGAATATAGCTAGAAGCAAATATATTCTCTTTGTATTTTCCTAGCATAAAAAAACAAACTACGGTTATTCTAATTCTTTGTTTTTTCATAATTTTTCATATGCATCGCTCTGTAGATCAATTGGAAAACTATTGTTTCTCAACTTGTGGATCAAATTTCAATCTTAACTATATAAATTACAACAACAACAGCAACAACAACAATAATAATAATAATAATACTTTCTTATTATTTTAAATGTCAAATATAATGTTCCTTACAGTCTTAAGTAGTAGGACTATAAAAGATTGCAAATTTAAAATATAAAAGATGCTTTTAGTTTGATTTTTTTAATGATGTTTCTCACTATCCTGTTTCTGTTATAGAACTTTACTTCTATCATTGCTTCATATCTCTTTTTGTATATTCTTCATTGTTTCATGTATGTTTAGTCCTTTTTAAAATACAATCTCCATATTTCAGAAGACAAATCAACTGAAATTTGTACATATTTTTTCATTATAAACATTGTTCTTTTTCTTCGGCTCCATTTCAAACGCATTTCTTAAAGCAGGGTTTTTTATTAGAAAATAAACTGTAATACGAGGGTTGTCCAATAAAGAATGATCATAATTATTTTACAGGCGCAATTTCTCACACTAAAATTGATTTTGTGGCACTAGTTTCACTGTTGTCATTTCCGATTCCCGTCCGTGAGAGGTATGCAAGTTGAGACGTGTTAAATTCCGCCTACAGCAAAATGGAGGTGACATGCGTTGCTTGTTTCAACAAATCTTCAGCTGAGACCTATGTAATATTACAGGAGGCCAATGGAGAGGTTTTCTTCCCCTTGCTCGAAAATGGTTTAAAATGTTTAAAAAGGCAATCAATTTAAAAGGAAATGGATCCAACACTTCAGTTTCCGCTCTAATGGAAGAAAACATTAACATCGCTGTTGCTATTGTGACAAACGATTGTCGAATAACATTAAAAACACTTTCAGAAATTCTGAAAATTTCACTGGGTGCCACCCACACTTGATAGCTGGAAATTTATACATGACGTGCTTGTGCAGGGTGACTGCTGCATGAAGGTTTGCATGCAGTCGAAGAGGATGTTACTGGAATAATCAAATATAATCACTGCTGATGAAACTTAATATCATTTCGATTCCGGGAGCAAACAGAGAAGGTACATGTGGAACTTTCCAGCACCACCAGCACCAAATAAAGTAAAAGTTCCAGCGGGAAAGTTAGGGTCATCTCATGTTTCGATAATCAAGCAATGGTTTACCAACATGTCACATCTGCGTACACAGCTATAACTGGGTAATACTAAAGAGATATCCTGAAAACTCTGCAAGGTGATATTACACAATTGCAAAAGACCATATTTGTCTGTAATAAGTTGGACGCTGCATGATCATAATGCACGGCCGCACATCGCAAATGTTGTTGCTGTATATCTCATAAAAATCAATATGAACGTGCCTCCCTCATCCTCCCTGAAGTCCAGAGTTAGCCCCTTTTGTCATTCTCCTTTTCCTCAAATTGAAGCAGCACCTTTAAAGACCTTCTATCATCAGAAGCAGTGGTGAAGGCTGCGGAGAGATTCTGATGAACCTATTAAAAATGGTTTTCAGTATGTGTTTGAAAACTGGCAGAAGCGCTGGGATAGATGCATTGCATCCAACAGGGACTACTTTGAGAAATATCATCAAAATAATGATGATAAGTAAAGGTATGTTGTGAAAAAATATATTATCATTCTTTATTCAGCAGTCTTCGTATTTCTTCAAATATGACTTTACTACAAAATACCGAGTGTTACTTGCTATGTCAAACCTCATTGGACATAACACGAAACACATCTAGGGTGGTCAGTGTGTGGTCATTTTATATGGAATAAGGTTACTGGTAGAGAATCAATAGTTGGCGCCCTTTCGTGTCGATTGCTCAACTGCTCAACTCGGAAATATAAAGCGTTTCTATTTTGTTATTACGTGCAGCTTCACATAAATCAGCCGAAGTATTTACTCAAACCTCTCCCTATTACAGTGCTTGCTTCAAAATATCAGTTTTTTACTTTGCAGAGGTAGTTTGTTGATTAGATCAGTTGAGGTTGTCTCTCTATTCTTATAAAATAATAATAGACCTTTTCTATAACCTTGTGAATAGAATTATTATGTTTCAGTTTAAATTTTGCTTGCACTTGCTGTGCTTTTATCGATCAATGGAATCAACATTTTGGATGCCCGTAGCAAATATGACTCGTTTTGCAGAAGCTGTAAACATGTTATATGTTTTAAGAATATTTTCTTCTTTACAGGATGTTTTTGCAGGAAATATTCGCATATTTTTAAATCAACATCAATCAAGAGCTTAAACTTAAGATGATAATATATTTCCACATTTATTCTTGTTCTAGTTTATTGTGTTTATTTATTTCAAACGCAGAATTAAGCAATATTAATCTGTGTCTTATAACAATTAACGTCTTTCCTAAATGCATACCAGTAATTTCAGAATGATTTGTACGAGGGTTACTTTTTAAGTTTTTACAAAAACTAGGAAAGAAAAAAAAACCACTTTTTACAACAAACTGTTTTATTGCTTTTCGAAAGATTTCCTTTAAGATTTATACACTTTTGCATGAGTTCAAACCAATTTTCGAAATATGTTTTCCACTCTGAAGTTGGTATCAATAAAACATGGTTTTTAAAGGTTTCAACAGTTTCTTGGGGTGATGAAAATCGGTGTATCAGCATATTTTGGTTGACATTCGGGAACAAAAAGAAATCGTTAGGTGATAAATCGAGTGAATGCGGTAATGAGACATTAATTCGATGTTTTTCTCCTTCAAATAATCAATTGTTTGACTGCTGTGTGAGAGCTGGCAATTGTCATAATGAAGAATGATACGACGTTTTTGTTTGTTTTTCCAGATTTCGTGAATGACTTCTGACAAACAAATTGTTGTATACTTTCAGCATTAACTGTTCTTGATCCTCTAAAGAAATAGTTGAGACATATCCAGTACGACCAAAGAAACAAACGATCTTTTTCTTGAAGTGCTTCGTGAACGAACACTTTTGTAGGATCCGGTTGGTTCATCTTGGAACACTCAAACAGCGGACTGTTGCTTAGTTTCCGGTTCATACGAATAAATCCAAGTTTCGTCACATATTACGATGTTGTATATGAGCATCGTTCAAATTATGCGGAATCCATTGGGAACAGATCTTTTTCACAGTTAAATGTCCATGCAAAATCGAATGTACTGTAAAGTCTTCGAAATGTTTAATGATGCCTATATCTCACTGTATGTCACATGCCGATCACCTTCAATCATGTTGAGTATAGCATCGGTGTTTTTTTTAATGACAACTGATTTTGGTCATTTTTAATAAACCAGGAATTTACAACCACCTTGACATCTTCACTTGAATACTGTTGTCCATGGAGAAAATTCTAAACTAGAAGATGAACAATCCAAAGCGTCAAGTTACAAGCATAGGGTGCATGATTCAGCTGCATTCTTGGATGACAACCTGCTCATTGTCGCTGAGAAGCAGCAACCTGGAACCCAACTTATCTCTAACCTGGGACATGATGAAACGTTTGTTGCCTGGAATTCCGGTAGGGAATAGCCGATATACCGAGCGTCAGCAGAGATGAGGATTGTAAATATTTAATTGTATAAACAATTGTAAATGTAATTATTGCTTCTGGGTACCAGTGACTATTGTAGGTTTTATAAGTTAACGTTGAAATAGCCGTAGTGCTAGATTCTAGTACCAGTTTAGTTCTTTGAAGTTTTAGTTTTGTTTAGATATAGTATTAGTACTGTAGAATTTAAATTGTATTGTATTGATAAATGTAAGAGGAATAAAAAAATCTAGAATTATATAGATCCAAGTTATTCGCATATAAGCATTGCAGAATAAAATGAAATAAAAACTGGGTATATCTGCGCTGTCACCCCGGTGTCTCCTTTACTGTTCCTTTCCTGAAGGAGGTAGGCACAAACGGCCAGCGGTTGAGCAAGCCTGAAGTGTAGAAATATGCCTAAAATCTAACTCAATCAATCGTTGTGTGTTGGAATTCATCTAAATGCAGTTTACTCATGTCCGAGCAGTAGCCCTTCTTTAATTTGGCTCTTATAGAGGTACATAGAGCACTTTATATTTTTGGGAAAAGATTACATAAATTACTTCATGGTGCCTGGTGTTGATATGAGGAAATGACAGAAGTATTCTCTTTAGTAAACAAATCTTCCATGTAAAATGCTCTTACTCTCTCGTTAGGGGACGCTCTTAGTGTTGACTTCTTGCTTTGCTATCCCATTCACAAATAAAACATGATTGATCAAGCAGCATATAGATTATATATGGCTTATGTAAATTAATTGTCTCAAAATGTTTACGTGATAGAACGTTTTGAACGCTATTTCCGAATTCAGCGCACAAAATTAAAGGAGATACAAAGTTTTAAGAAATGTTGTGTAACTTGTAAAAGTAATTCTTGAATGTGCCTACAACAAATATAACATTTGTAACACTTTGTACCACGTCTATTGTTTCCACACAACTGTAGAAGAAAATAAGCACAAAGATGTGGTGTTTTGAACTTGACTTGAACTATCTTCCTATAGAGGTATATTTATTTAAAACACAGTGCAAAAATACACCTCAGTTGCATGAGTGAATAAGCTACAGAACTACTTGCTAATAACACCACTTTCCAGTATCTTGCCATCCACAGTAATCAAGGCCAACTCACCTGTTTTGACATTTCGTGAGTCTTGGAGATAGAATGCACCTCTTCCCGGAAACTCGTGCAGACAGAGCAAGTCTTATGCAAAACGAAATAAAACTAATCCATACAGCTTTATTGCCTCCAGTGGTGAGGTCGTCCTCAAAAAATAAAAGAACACAGGTGCCTCTTCTCGTAAAAGATACTACCTCATTGCAAATTAGTATTCAAATGAATGTCCGGTGATGGTTTAGGTCTGGTTTTATAACTACGGATGAGAGTCATTAGAACCACTTATCAGCCACTGGCTGTTTAAGAATTACTGATGGAGATAAGGATGGACGGTTAAGAAGTAGGAGAAGAGAAAGGGCAATAAGGTAAAGAAAAATTGGATCCGTTTCTCTTGAAGGCGAAATATCTACTCCCAGTGAAACAATAAACGAACTATAGAAAATCTCCTGGAGGAAAATAATCAATGTAGGAGTGCTTTTGAATGTATTATTTTAATTTTAATTGAAAGTATACTATTTAAAATAATTGTTGATAAATACAAGCTCTAAGACTGAAGGTCACTTGTATAAAGAATTGATCTGAACTTAGTGCATGAAATTAACAGCCGGTTATACTTAATTTGGACATTTTGGTTGTATAAATGTTAATCTAAGATTATTTCCTCTTAACCTCAAATTAAATTTAACTCACGAAATTTTATCAGTTAAAACACTAAGAACCAGTTATATGAAGATTTAACTTGAATTTAGGCCATAAAATTAACCATCTATTACACTTAACTTGGAAATTTTGGTTGTATAAACGTTAATGTAAAATTATTTCATCTTAACCTCAAATAAAATCTAACTCGCGAAAATTCACAAGTTAAAGCACTAACTAGAGTTTAGTAATTGTTAATAAAACGTTTCTCAGAGTACAGAAGCATAACACCTTCATTTATAAATAAAATGGTTAATTTCGTTTATTTTAATTTCGTATAGATAAAGTTTCTTCAACGTTTCACTTTTCATTTCCGTGTAATAATAACAGATAGAGTCGTGTTCAATTGTAGGTTATGTTAGGTTAACCTAACAAGTGGTATATTGTACAGGTTTCTGATTTCTGACATCTAATATGTGTATTAGATCCTCGTGTATTTTAGGAGAGAAATAACACGTTCCTGATAATATGACTAAGTTTGAATTAAATTGAAATTTACAATGGGATAGTTATGGAAAATATAAATGTTTAATATGTTTATTATTTAAGAGAGATTGATAGTCTTTTGGATATTTTAACGAGAAACTCTACTGATGAGTCAAAGACAGGATTCATTTATTTGCTAAGGTAAATTTAAAAAAATAGGAATTTGTTTATATAAAGAAATTATTGATAAAAAATTAATTTATTGAGCTAAGGTCAGTTGTTTAAAAGTTGCTAACTGAAGATTAATCTTGACTGTAATTTCAAAAGTAATTTCTGTTTAATCCATCATTCCTGTAGCATAAAAATAACCTCAGACTATGTAACCTAGAGTTTGCAATAACCGTCAAACCTATGGAAACGTCGCGAAACAATAAAGAAATTCATGTTTAGAGCGAGTTGATTTTCAATTGTTCAACTTAAGAAAATCGACAATTATTCAGTTTTCCGGCCATATAGACATATGCCTTTTCCTTAATATATCTTCCAACATGTATAAGGAAAAGTCAAAGCAAATGCAAACGGCAAATTTTAGCAAATGTGAGAAAGTTATTACTATTGATCTGGTGATAAAATATAAGGGAAAAAATATTCCATCTCAAATAAGCACAAAGAAGTACTTGCGGAGCACCTAAAACTCCAGGAAAATTGCGAATGTTATAGAAGCCTACTATCAATTTCTTTAGGTCATCATCTTGGTTAGTACTGAGCTGATGCCTCTGAGGTCTCGGAGGTCTCAGGGCTGCTATTGCTCTAGTAACTTTATGAACGGTTCTACAGGTCGTTCCTTTCTCCACTTTGAATATACCTTGAGTAACTATTTGGAAGTTCCTTGTGGTATAGAACCTTAAAGTCTATAATCGTGAATGTCGAATTCAAAGCATGATTTCGCTTAGTTTGTGATTATAATGGAGGACATAACATCTGTTCCAGTTCTTTGACATCTTTTGTTAAGTGAAATTTTATTTTGAATTTTTTGTCATTCAGTTCAGGGATGTATTATTTCTCTCATGAAATACACAAGGAGCAGTGAAATTCATCTTCGGATGAGATGTCGGAAATCAGAAATGTACAATATACCGCTTGTAAGTTAACCTAACATAACCTACAATTGAAAGTAACTTTGTCTGTTGTTATGACGCGGAAATTAAAAGTGAAACATTGAAGAAATTTTATATACATAAAATTGAAATACACATAACTAACCATTTTATTTATAAATGAAGTTGTTATGCTTCTGATCTTTGAGAAATGTTTCATTTAACAAATACTAAACTCTAGTTAGTGCTTTAACTTGTGAAAGTTCGTGAGTTATGTTTTATTTGAGGTTAAGACGAAATAATCTTAAGATTAGTGTTTATACGACCAAAATTTCCAAGTTAAGTTTAATTGATGGTTAATTTTGTGCCCTAAACTCAAGTTAACTCTTTACACAATTTATCCTAAATATTTTACCTGTTTAAATGACTTGGCAAAAGCTAGACATATGAGAGAGGAGTTCTCTGAATACCTATTCATATTTCATATAACAGCAGAAAGAAGTAGGCTCTCAGTGTTCTACACTTTCTTCTCTTGACAGAACTTTGAAGTGGATATGAACAAAGGAAAAGCGGAATCGCAAGAGCGGAAAGTTGGCCATCATCCATCTCGCTGTTTTTGTACTGTGTTGTAGTATTGATATATTGCCAGTTTGCATGCTGTCTGTCTAGATGCTGACTGTAGAGTGTTAGACGTGTTTGAAGAAATGGATTTCACTTTTTTTCCGTATAAATATTAGCCTTGCCAAAGTAGTCTGTTAGCATGCAGTCTTTTGTTTGTGTACATAAGTGCCTGACTGTCATTGTTTTTTCCCCCCCACCTTCTTGCAGTTGTATCAAGAAATTGTATTACATAACAATCAAACAAATTGTTTCAGCACCTAATACTTTTAAAACGAGATCTTAAGGCCAAAAATGTATGTAATGAATCTAAAGTTTACCGCTGTAGCATTTTCGCGCTCTGGAAAATGTTTAGCAAATAGTAAATCATTTGACTTGCATTTCTCACAGCAAGAACCAACGTTTAAACAAATTCATGTGCCTTAAAAAGAGTGCTGAACCGATTCCTGTTATCTCGATTAATGAGACCACCAAGGGGGATCAAGGTCGTTAAGGCGCGGACTTGTGAGCGGCAGGTCTGGGTTCGAATCCCACCAGGACCGTCCTCCCTGACTGACCGTCCTCCCGTCCTCCCCTTCAGTTTTTCCTCAGTCCTCATAAATGAAAAATGCCGGGGAGGTACCCCAAAATTAGGCCTAAGACGTTTCCTTCCTTAAAAAAATCTTTTTCCCAATTTATCATTTCATCCCATGTATCATCGGTGTTCACCGCCTGTGGTGCCTCAGTAGTAAAAACGGGCGTTAAACACCATTAAAAAAATTCGATTAAGGAGTAAAGGTTCCTTTCATAACTCTACCACTATTACACTATTTTATTCTAATATTCCGTTCATTGTGACACAATATTCTATAACAATATTCTATTGTTAATATTCTATAATATATATATTTTCTATAAGCATGGACAGTATGTGAAATTGACATGTCTATTACGATATTAGAAACATTTGTAGCGAGGCTTAAAAGGGTTTACTTCTCTCGCCAAAAGTTTACTATAAGGAGCAGGTAGATCATTTTTCTTATCTCTCAATGTAAATTATTTTATTGAAATCTAATAATGCATTTCTAAAGACAAAATAAAATATTGTGACCAAATGTGAGTAAAATCATTAAAAATGACTGGTGTTCAGTCTGAACTTTTAACAATGTTTTTTTTTCCCGCTGAAGCCATTTTTAAAGATACAGTATCTGTATTTAAATACCGTGCGAAACATTTTAAACTTTTATTAGAAAATTGTTTTTTAATCAAAACCACAGCTCTCTGCGAAACTATTTTCGTCTGATTGACTTCATATACGAGTTTCAAGTTAAGCTGTTTTGATGTATTATAGATGTACAATTATTAGTTAAAATTATCAAAAATATAATAAAATTTGAAATAAAATGGCAGAAATAATAAAAATGTATGTCAAATAAAACTATTTAAAATTTATAACCCCAACAAGGATTTTTTTAAAAAGGTAAATTTGAAAATAGTTTCAGAGAAATTATTTAAATAATATTTCGCAAGCATAATTTTGACTTAGCACATTGAAACAATTAAAAAGTAAATAACACAAAAACTACTGTACAAATTTGCCCGACATTTTGCATACATTTTCTGTTTACTTTTCTTTCATATGAAGCGGTTATTGGTTAACGTCGACGTTGATTGAGTGTGGGCTGCTCGCAGGAACGGCGTTAATTTGAAGATAATCGAATTTAGTGTAGTTACTGACGGCCGCGACCATCTCGGTGTAACGGTTTCTGGTAGAGCACCCAGCCGAGGGTCCCACTTCGTACCATGGGACTTTTCAGGGGTCCGAAGTTGCCTCGTACCCTCGTGGTCACGGGAGAAGGGAAGTGAAGGAAAATGGTGTTAATTATATGACCCTGTTTCATCTAATTCTTTGAAGTGTTTATCCAAATAAGAGTTTGTGGTTCGCGTTTCCTCTATGCCCGGGGTTAGCTTGCAGCCCTGAACTGAACTAGAGTCGTAATACTGCATCACTGCCGAATGAAATCTGTAGAACGTACGCTGAACGCGTCTACTGAATGCGTGCATTGAATGCATCACCTGCTCGAAATGAAGTTATCAAAAGAAAGCGTCTGCTGTCCAACCCGAAGTCCACCTCCGCGTCTCATAAATGCGTGTATTGCTGTCCAAAAACTGCCTGCCTACACCGCGGACTTGAAAATCTTAAAAAGCATGTCTTAGCAAAGATGTTTCACCTTACATACCAATTCCGAAAAGTTTCCACGTGGTCCTCAGAGCTCACGGGGTAAACAGAAGGGAAACCACGGCTCGCTGAGCCTTAAAATATTCAAATATTATTGGTGAGCTCTCATCCTCCCATACGCACTTACTTTAAAAAAACGTTTCAACTCTTGGATCTCTGATTGGTGAGTTCATGATCATCCGATGTCAAAATGAAAGGAAACCATTCTCGCCAGCACCTGCAACTGTAGTACTTTTAATGAACTTCAGAGCATTTTCAGCATGTGAGAATACAAACGACCTATTATCCCGACTCATGCTGCACATCTGCATACACTTATCTTTGTTACAATAGGCAGCCTTTCGCTCGAGATCAAAAGGTACGAACCAGGTAGCCTACATACATTTTTTGATGCATGAAATTTATTTACTCGCTACTACAGGCTATAAAATATTTAATTATTACCACACACACACACACACACACACACACACACACACACACACACACACACACACACACAACGTTCACTCCAGGCGGGGTAGGAAGATCTGTCATATATGATATACCAATCATTGAAATTAAATAAAAAGTATATAAAGAGAAACTCAGTGGTGTTTCTCTTTAAAATGACACAATATTTGTTAAAGAATTAGGATTATATTGCAGTATTATGTTTTCTTAAACATTCAACGGCTTCTATCAGATCCGAAAAATATTGAAACATAGTGATATTATTTAATTATTGAAATTGGGCAGATTGAAGATATATTCTTAGTATGATACTTTTGGATAAAATATGCACTTTTTATACTAATTCAAATTAAATACATTATAAGGTAACGGGATTGCAATGCAACATGTATAAGGATAAGAGCGGTTGTTAGTAACGAGCAACGATTGCTTTAACCTGTCATTTAAACAAAGAAAGTTACCCGTATTCATAAACAACAAATATATGTCAGTACACCTCATCTTCCTGTGAGGTTCCAACGTTTTGTTTTGATTTCTCTTTTGGGACCTGCCGCACCCGAGCAGGGGTGAATAAACACTTAAGGTTACCCTAGCAACCCCAAGGAAGGGGTCTCTTCCCTTACAAGGCACAAGGTGGTTCATAAAATATGTGCGTGTGTTTTACTTCTGAGGCATTGTCTTTGATTAAAGGTGTTACTGCAATAAAGAGTAAAAGTGGGTTAGGAAAATGAAGTAAACAGCTCTCCCTTTTGCGGTCTAAAAGACGAACACGTTCTTTTACGATAGAGGGTAATTTTCTATAGATGTTTAAAGTATATGGCATTGCTAAAGAAAAGTCAGAAAAGTCAGGGCACTGAGGAATTTTTTCAGTTAATTAAAGACCTAGGTACCATACTGAGGAAGGAATACGAATGAAGGATAGCACTATCTCATCAATACAAGAAAGGTAGCAGGAATGCTCCTGATGATTAAGGTGATACTTCTTAAACCCTTTAAGCAGAGTAGCTCTATTTTGAAAGAAAACTTAAAAATGAATATTAGAATATTGAAAAACAGAGCGCATTCCATGCAGGTAGATCTTGTGCAGATATTTTATTCTGTCTTTCCCAAATAATAGAAAAGAAGAAAGCTACTGGAAGACACCCACATTCAGTTTTCATAGACTTGCAAAAGATAGTGTGCCAGTGAAAAAATTATTTGAGATACTGGAAAAATGAAGAATTAATACCATGCTAATTCAAGTTATAAAATCACCTCACAAAAATCAGATGGCCAAAATAAAAATTGGGAAAAAATATCTAAAGTTTTTATTGTAAGTAAAGGATTTAAGCAGTGTGTTGACTATTGTCCACTTTGTTTAAAATATATTTAAATAAGTTCATGGAAGCGTGGAGAAAAAATGCCAAAGAATGGGAATCCCAATTAGAAATATTATATACCCTGCATTTCGCGAATGATGAGATTGTTTTAGAACGTATCTGCAAGATGTAGAATATATGGCAAAGAAACTTAAAGAGGAATTTGAGAAATGGAGCCTTCAAATAAACAAACTGTGTGTTCAAATTAACAGATATGTTAACTTAAAACAAAACTGGAATGTCAATATCTATAAACAATAATTAGCCAGCAAGGTACCCACGAAACAGAGATTAAGCAAATTATATTGATACAATGACATGCATTGATGCTTGAAACTAATTCTTTGCAATAAGTATGTTACAATGTTAAAATTGCCATATACCGTGCGATCAGTTTTGTTTTTCCTCGGAGTGTTTTGCCTGTGGGCGAGCGTGCCGATCATTAGCCGGTTAGCAGCCCATCCGGATCTCCGTGATTAATGGATGGGTAAAACAATAAAACAAACCAAATATACAATAATCCACAAACCAATTTAAGAGGTTCATTACCAAATAATCAAATGAGGTGTTGAAACAGCCGGCCTTCATTCTCCACACATTTTTGATATCTCTTTGGGAAATTATTTATCACTCGCTGTAGTTGATTTTGAGAAATCCGGACAATTTCCTGACGACTATCATCTTTGAGTTCACGTATGGTGTGCGGGTTCATTTAGTACTCGGTATTTTTAATTTACCCCAGAGATAACAATCGCAAGCTGTAATCGGCACCGAGAGGGCCACAAATCCTTACTAACTGTGTCTTGTGCAAACAAGAATTGCTCTCATGGAATTATTTGCGGTGCGAGCAGTGGCAGTGTCCTGTTGAAAAAATGCACCATCAAGCTCTCTGTCGGTTAATTCTGTTAATAATTTTTCACCACTGAGTTAACACATGAACCATACACAAAGACTAGCTGGCCGTTGAAAATATACAACGCATATTACACTTTATATATACTGTGGAATTAAAAAAACACACAATACCTCACATACACGGGAACAGCTGCGCTACGTTTTAGACAGTCAGCAAGGTCAATAAGTTAGCAGGTTTTTTGCCCCCTCCATGGCGCGGCAAAAGAGTGGGGGTTCGCTCATAGGAAAAATTCCGCTCCTCGGGGAAAACATCACCGATCACACTGTATGTAAGCATTTTTATATAACCATGCTTTTTTCCGGTATTTACAAAGTTGTTTTCATGCCTCTATGTTGACCATACCATTATGTGCCTGGTTGCCATAGAAACAAAAGAATAGGTACATTATGATTAACTACTGCACTGAAAATTTTCAACAATTTGCAACTTTATTTAGAAAAACTACACGTGTTGTGCAGTTGTTGCACTTTACTACAGCAGTAATATACCTATTTTATGAAGTTGTATATTTCTCCGGAAGCGGGTAGTACAGTAACTTTTAGGAAGTTCTTTATACAGAAATAAGAAAAGCTACACAGTGTCGTAGTGTCGACATGCAGTTGTTTCTTTTAGCAGTAATTTCTACTCTGCGAAATAAATTTTTCTGTTATCAGACAATGCATGCAACATTAAAAATTAAAAACAAACTAATTTAAATAATTGTCGAAAAGATAGAATGGTATGCATATATGTAAGTACATAACTTTTTCTCTATTCTGCTTTGCACTTACCGTACTTGTATTTCAATATACTGCTGGCTCATATCTCTCTCTTTGGTTTTACTAACTTTTTGCTAATACATACAGCTTTTACTTAAAGCTACGCACAACATTAATCTAAAATTAAAATTTTAGAAACAGCTATATAATAAGTCAACTTTTATATTTTGAAAGGCATTAATTTTTTTTTCCATATTATCTGAAAATGAATAACTTTGTCTGTATACACTTAATTTGCTTTACAAAGCGTTCAAAGGAAACAAAATAATTTGTTGATCGATTTAATAATCAAGTTGGTTATGAATATGTATTTTGTTAAAATCAACATAAAGAAGGGAGTTTCTTGATTGATTGATTGATCATTTTACAAAGTTTATGACATGTTTTATAATTTTTTCTGCCTGTTCGGTGATAATCCCTTTCGTAATCAAGGAACAGTAAAGCTACTGATAACTTAAATTATTTAATTTTTTTAATTATTTGTTATGTTACAAATATAGAATTCTTATGCACTAACCATACAAATTTGGAATGCATTTTGTAAGCCGGGTTTAGAATATTTCTATATAATTGGGGAACTTTCTTTATATTATTATTATTATTATTATTATTATTATTATTATTATTATTATCATCATCATCATCAATGATCATCATCACCACCTTCATTATCGTCATTATCATTATCATAAATGCTGAAGTTTATTTTTTCTTTGAAATATTTTTTATAGAAAAGTGAATATTAAATACAATAATAAAATCTGTCTTATCCAACAATATTAACACACTTTCTTAGAACGAATTTTTACTATTCAGTAGTAAGTTTTTTCCCCCACTTATTGTTCGCTTCAATTCACTAACTTTTCATTATTCCGTTATTGAAAAATAATCAATTTGCATAAAGCTAAAGCTTCTTTCACCACTTTTATTTATTCAAAACGAATCTGTTTCATTGGTACATGTTTAAACAGCTTCTGCTCTAAAATATTTACTCGTTTGTTCCAATATTTAGAAACTGTAGAAGCTATAACCGTAAAACAGTTATACAAGCTGTGGTTAACGAGGTCTGTCGGATTGCGACTCCCTGACTGCGGAAATAAACAGAATGTTTTCAGCGATCGTCACGTGTTAATCCCATGGTACACCCGTGCTGGCGCGAGGCGGATATAGCAAGTTGTGATTTCGCAAGGTGACAATACATTACACAGGATATGATATGCATCAC
Source organism: Metallyticus violacea (assembly GCA_030762175.1). Classification (NCBI taxonomy): domain Eukaryota; kingdom Metazoa; phylum Arthropoda; class Insecta; order Mantodea; family Metallyticidae; genus Metallyticus; species Metallyticus violacea. The sequence continues at coordinate 39,756,246 of CM060842.1, forward strand.
ACCCCGATAACGCCCGACCTCATGAATGTCGTTCCGCTCTTTTATTGCCTTTATTTTTTGTCACACAATGCTCGTCCTTCGTATGTTAGGTGTTGTTACATCACGTTGTGTAACGGGCGATGCCAGACTTTCAAGTCTACATCACAAGCTTTTTGGAGGAACTGGAGGAACTGGACCAAATTTTATTATAATATTTTAAGCATGAAATTGAGTATAATATATTTCGGATTACTATTATAAAAATACTATAATATATGTATAGTAAAGTGATATACATTGAAAAAACTACAAACAAAAATTTATGGAAATATTTATTCTCAAATGAAACCAACTATTCTTAAGCTTTCGCTACTTGTATGTCTCGAATACTTTTATGTTTCTTACAAAAACACAAACAATGGACCTCTAAATAAAATTGCCTATGTATTACTTAAAGCCATAACAGTTTTCACAGGATATTTGTTGTTATATCTAGTAAAAACCATTTATGTTTTGAAGCTACAACAGTCGAGAATATTCAAGGCTTATCGTTAATTAAATCTAAAGTGTTTCTCATAGAGTGGATGTATATTATTACACTCTATATACATTACAATTAAATATTCAATTTTAACATTTTGATTTAAATAGTGTTTAACGCCCGTTTAAACTAATCACATGCGGTGGGCACTGATGGTACGTGGTGTAAAATGATAAAAAAAAAAAAAAAAAAAAACTAGGGAAGGACTTTTTTTTTTATAAAGGAAGCGTTCCAGGCCTAAGTTTAGGGTACCTCCCCGGGATTTGCCATTTATGAGGACTGAAGAAAACCTGGAAAAAACCCCAGTCAGAGAGGACGGTCCTGGCGGGGATCGCACCCCAGGCCTCCCGCTCACAAGTCCGTAATTTAACGACATCGGCCACCCATGGCGACAAGCCTTAGCATAAGACGATCTTGCTTGAATCATTTATTTTGAAACTGTCAAAATTTAAGTACTTTTTAGTTATTAAAATAATAATATGAAAAACTTTCAAACATTTTCAGATGTTTCTTAAAACAGAAGTAAAATGCTAAACAAAAGTTGTCGGGAAAATGTTTAAGTCACAGTGATAAGAGTGCCAGAAGACAATGCCTTTAGTTGGGTTGGATTGTTATGAACGGAGGGGGATGTTCCGGTACTTCAGCCTTGTTCAAGGTACCTACGCCTTAAGTAGAGTCACCTCCGGGAGAAAGAGATGAAGTGAGCGAATAATGGACGGTCAGGGTCAACGGACAATGAAACATGGATGTAGAGAGGGTCCCTAATATTGTTTCCGGATAGAACATTTCAACGTTGGATTGAAGGGAACGCTGATGACCAGTGTTGTTAAAGAGCGTCCTTAATAAATAAATAAAAATAAATAAACTACCTACTAACAGACCTCTCTCGATTTTTATTTGCCTTTAGCTTTCTTTCTTATTTATACTAATGCTTCTGCTATTATTCTTCTTCATTATCTCCTACTCCTTATGTGACGTAAGGTATTGGGTGATTTTTCCTTAGTGGGACTACTCTACCGATTGTGTGTTGTGTGACAGTGTATTGAGTATTCATTAGCATAGGAAGCATAATACAGTGTATTAGTTACATTAATATAGATCAATTCAAGTATTTTATTCCCAAAAGAGTGTTTATTTACGGTTTTTACATGCATACAGATTCGTATCGTGGTGTACGCAAATTGTTTCAAGATAGGTTTCCTGATATTGAACTCCCAAGTCGAAGTTCGATTCATAGATTGGTAATTAAATTTCGCGAAATGGTAAGTATTCTTGATAAAGAAGAAAGCGTACATAGCTATGCACAGTACTTATAAAATAAAGTTATAACATGGGATATGTTCTGGAAAGTTCCTATAAAAACCACTTCTACATCTTTCTCCAAACGGGACTTTTTCTATTCCTCTGCTCGAATGGCTACAAAGCTATTGAAGTTAAACCGCTATAAACTTCCTGTAGTGCAAGAACTTAAATCGGGTGACCCTGCATCCAGGAGTAGATTTTGTGAACGGATTTTGAATAGTATGTATGACGGAGAAATGACTCTAATCTATTTTTTTATAATATTCGTTCCACTAAATGAGTAAGTTAATTCGCAAAACAACCGATACTAGAGTTGGCCAAAACCTAACCTACTTCACGGAGAGAGAATAATGGACCCATTAAAAAAAAAGTAATTAACAGTGACAGGCATGCAGAATATTTTTCTCAGTGAATTAACTATGAGGAAAGTAGGTTCGTGACTTTCCAACAGGACTCTACAATGACATATAGTTCATGTCTCCTTGCTTGCAGTTGATGAAATATTAGACAATAGAGTCATCACTAACAATATATGGTGCCCTCACTCCCCCGATCTAATGCCCTACAACTTTTATCTCTGGGGATCATTAATTAAAAACTAATCCACACACGTTACATGAACTGAAAAATAACATTCGTGAAGAGATTTCTTCCATTTCTCAGAGGGGTATAGTTAATTTTACAAATCTATGCCAGGAATGTATGGAAAATGAAGGGAGGCAGTTCCAGCACCTTCTTGCTTGATAATGTACCTTTAAGTGTTAATAATAAGTTACAAGATAATCATAGCTGCGGACTTTCCAACGACTGTGTCACAATAGGTATTAAGGTAGCCAGGAAGTGTAAATCTAGCAAATAATGCAGCAGTATATTTTGCACTTTATCTCAGAAATTTATAAACCCATCAATATGAACTTTTTATGAGATATTAAGAATACTTAAAATATGCTCTGTCAATTTTAATTCTCTAATAAACATAAAACGTTTTTTAAACAAAAACAAATCTTATTTCCCAAAACATAAATTTTTAACATAAATGTGCGTTTTTCTCAGGATTGGCTTGACCAATCTTGTTGAAAATCTACACTTACATAGGTGATATATGCAAATGTGAAGTGTGGTAACTGGAAGTACAAATATCACTATTAGTTGATAAAAGTCAATACCAATAATAAATTAAAAATATTTCTATTTTTTCAAAATTTAAAAATTAATTTCTTTTCAACCAACTAGCGTATATATATTATTCCAATTTCCAGGATAGCATGTTGTCTGTAGCATAAGAAAAAAAAAGTAATTCCAATTGCGCCAGTAGTTTATAGGAAAAATGCATAACCTCACAGTATTTTCAGTTTTTAACAAGGTTTTATTTTGGTGTAAAAAGTTTTTAAAAACTTTTATGTGCATTAGAGAATTACACTTTACAGTTAAGTTTCTTAATATTTCTAAAAAAATCATATTGATTGTTTATTAAGTTCCTGAGATACAGTGTAAAATGTATACAGTTATTATTTGCTAGATTTACACTTCCTGCCTACCTTAAGACATGAGTATGAAGTTACGAAGCTAACTTATCGAGAGTCTAAACTTCTTAAGAGTGTATTACATAGTATCCATTAAATGAAATTTGCACAAACTTTTTTTTTACTACGATAGTATATAATTAATAGGTGAAAACTATAAATTTATTTAGAAACGTTGGATTTAAGTGAATATTGCAATGTGGGATTATGAACAGCGATTGAAATAGTGGAAAACAAAACAAGTAATATATTTTTTTAATATTGTTTAACGCACATTTTAACTACTGAGGCATCACAGGCGGTGGACAATGATGATACATAAGATGAAATGATAAACTGAGAAAAGATACAATGCATAATCGCAATAACTACGGAAATAAACAAATGAAAACATAGTTTCGTTCCTTGCGAGTTTATAGTTCTTCAATAAATATTTGATTTAAAAATGTTAGGTACATCTGAACAAATTTTGTAAATTGTTCAAATATATTTAATTAGAGGTGGTTTCATATCATCAATGTCATTGATATCTAACGCTTCTATACAAATAAATCTATTTCGTAATGAAATTCATTTAGATACAGATAACACACAGTAAATAAATATTTCAATTCTAGTATTCAGTAGAAAATTTATATTTCGAAACATAAACAACTGTAGATTAAAATTTATTACGTTAGTATCAAAACCTGCCTTACCCACAGCTGTTGTGTGGAAAAATCTCCTAATTCAAAATTAAATACAGATTTTTTGACATTATACATACGAGATTGCATTTCTTATATGATATAATAGCATTAAAACAACTTTGCAAATTTGTACTTTTTGTCTTGTAGGAAATTTTGCTGATTTTCTGAAAAATGTCTTCTCCTGGATAAGGTAAGTTTTGCATTTGATAGATTCAATTGTCACCATCATTTGTCACCGGTAGAAAAAAAAATGCTAATTGAAATGTTTTTAGGGAGGAAAAAAAAAAAGACTATAGATAAAACAATTTGCTGGCCCTTTTTTGATAAATGTGTTAACTACACCGCTGTTGCGCTATGCATTTATTCATTCAAATAATCACATTAACTTACTTCGATTATACCGCGCTCTAAACATTAACTTTACTTTGTATTTACTACTTTTTTTTTATCAGAGTTACACATAAAAAGAAATGCCGCAAGGGCATCTTAATTAAAATTTAAAACGTTACATAAATGGAAGGCGCTTTTCACATTTGGCGTGAAAGAGCTGCTCTCTTTACTTGACACCTTTTGTTTTCTTGTAGCCGTGACACTGCCGATAACAAATGAAGTCTCAGATAATGGACTCCAGAGGATCGTTATGCCCTTGCACGCGGACTGAATGTGAGGGGGAGGGATGGAGCGGGGAATTGGCAAATTTGTTTGAGGAAGTCAAGGTGAGCAATTGTTTGCATAGAACTGATCTGCAGTGTTGAACTGTAACATACGGTTCTCAGGAAAGAGTATTCTTTCCCATGTATAATGTTAATAAAATTAAGTTGATATTTGTATTCATTTAAGAGAATGGTTAGTTACAGATTGCACATACTTATTTTTAGGATACCTTTAAAATAAAACAAATTAAAGATAAATTGAATTATTAAAAAGATAATAGTTATTTAACACCCGGATTACATTTGGAAAATTAAATGTATATGGAGACCTCTTTTTTCAATTAAATAGTAGTGGGGGGTTTAAAATGCTTATCTGTCTATTTAGCCATCCACTGAATAATATTTCTTCGTTAATTCTAGCAAATTTATGTTAAGGAGATTAATTAGCACAGCCCAGAAGTGAGGGAAAATGCCTTTTCTATCTGGGAGGGTATATTTAAGAGGCAGATAGAAATTAATGTATTTTCGTACATTTGGGATCGGTAGGGCCCAGCTTTAATTTTGCTCTTTTTTTTTTTTTGTGACTATTTTGGCTTCCGTTGCCTATTTTAAGGTTTAATTTTTTTTTCTATTTTGAATCGTTATGGATTTTTTCTACGATTATTTATGCATTTTAAAAAGCATATAAAGAATTTCGAAATATATAAGTGAAAAAAGTTATACAAACTAAATGGCATATTCATCTGACAATATATCTATTGATAATCTTGCTATATATTTTTATTTCTTTTCAAGCATTCAAAAACTTTCTCCTCAACCCATTCACTTAAATAGCAGAACCTTCATTAGTGAAAGGAACGTACGGTTACCTTGGGTAGACGAATACCAGGAAATAGAGAGGATGAGGAAAGTACTGTAGTTTTGAATAGTCCTGGCGAATGACCTTGATTTGAGCGAGACAATTTTAGAAACTAAAATTAGTGGGGATAACTTCTCAGCTGCATAAATGTAACAAACTCTTGCAAGGGATAAAAATGAGAGTGGTACAGCTGTGCAATAAACCGTCCCTACAATGTGTTCAGTGTGGAGAAATACTAACCTGATTCTTCTATAAACGCATAAACGGCAATAAACTCGAGCGGAAACCACTGCTCATCTTTTGCTCATTCGTCAGAACCATTCAAAACGTTTACTGTTCTTGATCAATATTTCCATAATGCCCTGAAAGATTATTTTTTTGATTGATTTATTTATGGACGCTCTTTAACATCTCAGGTCATCAGCGTCCCATTCAACTCAGGGCGTGAAACGGCCGACAAATTTTGCTCAGAGGCCTCTCTTTCAGGCTTGAGGTTCTTTTTCGTGCCGCAAATGTACGACACGGGACCCACGACTTTACTTCCCTTCCGAAGGAAGCCATAGGATATTTACGCCCGAAAAAAAATCCATCGGTCCTGGCCGGGTTCGAACCCGCGATGAAAGATTAATGTTCTGTTGTAACTGGTATGAGTCCTTCCGAAGTAGCTTGTTTTAAATATGCTCCAATCATTTCAGTGGAAGTAGAGCGTTCTTTTTCCATGATGAAAAATTTTTCTCTCTGACAAGGGGCAGACTAAGACAGTTGATACCTTGAAAAGAACATCTTGTTGTTGCTTGTAACCAAGAAAGGTTAGCTTAAATACTTTAATTATGCAATAAAGAAATCATTAAGCATCTTAAATACCTATTTTCATTAATAATGAGTGATGTTGCTCTCTGTTTTCACTTTTAATAGATGTGCAATTATATTATTGCCTATTTTCAGTATTTAAGTGCCTTTTTGGCTGCCTATTTTAACCAAAATAAATTCCAGAACTTCCGGGCTTTATTAATTACTAAGCTATATTTTATACAATCATTTTTATGTCTTTCCATACTTTTTATTAGTATACACTATAATATTAGAGGTGATGGTGTTATATGTGTGTTTAGTGCGCTCTATGGTAGTGTAAGTGCGGAAAACTTTGGAGGATATAAGGAAGGAGGTGGGATGGGGTAAAGTGAAGAACACAGTTGAGTCTTGGTGCGATAGATCTGGTTTAGGAGCTGGAGGTGGCCTGGATGCAAATGGACGACAGTATGAGAAACCTATAAGAGAAAGAAGACTAACTAGAGAATCAGTCCAGGAGAAACAGCATTGTGCTATGATGTGGGGGAAGAGCAGAAGGACTGGGAGCTGACGAAGACCAGTGAGACACACGATATTCCAAACAGGAATTAATTTGTGTGCGTATACCAAATACCATGCAGTTCTGTATTCTACCTACTAGTAAGTAAGGGGGTTCTTGTTTACTTTCGGAAAAACATAGTTACGGTTACAATTTAATTTTATGAAACCAAAGTTCTTCTATAAGCTCTAGACTAGAAAATCCTGACTCCAAAATCGTAAAGTATACATTTCCAGAGGACTTGTCACAATTTATTGATCAAAAATTGTTTATAGAGCACTATCACTTATGAGCACTAGTGTTTGTCTTCTTATTTGCAACAGAAAGTTTAACAGGAGATTCTTGCAATGCTCGCAAAATATCGTGACGTCATTAAACTCTTCTTCTGACTGCTGCTAATGGAATATTAAGTAGTCAGGTAATAATATTTTATTTGTCGTATTGCTCTTAATCTATTTTACTGCTGTCGATAATGCAGTGATTAAAAGCAGATTTGAAGGGAAAAAAATACACAAGAAAATATTTTTGCAAAAACTTCAAGGATATTTGATCATTAATCGCGATCTATATACAAGTGATTTCCGAAATGAAAATCTAAGGGTATAAACATTAATGAAATGCTAATGACATCGTAGAGGATGGGAAACACGTGATTTCCAGTGACTCAAAACACAGAAGTCATTTTACAGTGTTTTATTGTGATAGATGTTAATAAAATTTCCTGCAATAATTATTTATTTTTTTTATACTTACAGAATATAATACTTAAAATATCAAAGCTTTCTCACTAACCAATGTATTGAACATTAAACTGATAATTAATTATCTTTATACATCCGTCTTCTTACACTATTTTATTGCTCATATTGCTCTCGCCTTCTATAGGTAGAGATATACAAGCACCACCCACTTGCCAATCTCGAAGCTGAAGATTCTTATGATTATTCTGCGTAGAGGGTCGCTACTCCCAGTACAACTTTTAGGACAATCAAGGTGTATATGTATAGGTAGGGGCATTTTCGAAACTGAGGCTTTTCTTCGGAGAGCCCCCAAAAGAACAATTTTGAGACATAGTTTGGTGAGTATCTCCGCAAACAAAAGACGGATTTTTATGAGCTATACATATTCGGAATGCTAGCGCCCCGCTCTATCTGCAGGGCCCATCGATTTATTTTGTTTCACTTCGCTGTGTATTTTAGCTAGTCTTAACTTGTCTTTCTGGGAACCAAAAATCTCGACGTAGAAGTTTAAATTCTTACATAATTTCTGATTAGAAAAGTCCTACTTGAATTTCCAGTACAATTGTTAGGACAATGGAAGCATTTCGTAAGCGTGGGGCAGTTTCTAAAATTATTTTTTATTCTGTACATATTGGAAATGCTGACATCATGCGGGACACAACGACATATTTTGTTTCAGTTTACACTGTGCATTTTAGGGAGGCTTGAAATATCAAATTGTTATTTTTTGCGAGACAAAAGTCTCGATTTAAAATTTTGGAATTTTATGGTAATTTCGGCGTAGATAGTCGCCAATTGTATTCCCAGTATAATTTTTGGCGCAAAAAAGACAAATTTTCGGAATACTTTAGGGAATATCTCCTTAATCGAAAGATATATTGTTATGTTCTGTACATAATCGGAATGCTGGCAAGCGGTTCTATCTGCAGGGTACAACATCTCTATTTTGTTTCAGTTTAATGTGTATTTTAGCGAGGCTTGAAATTTAAAAATTGCCATTTTTTGGGGTACAAAAATCTGCATGTCAAATTTTGTATTCTTATGGTCAATTCTGCAGAGAAAGTCACTAGTTATATTCCCAGTACAATTTTTAGGGAAATCGAGGATGGAGTCTTGGTATATTTGCAGGACTCATCACCATATTTTGTTTCATTTTACTGCGCATTTTAGCTGGACTTCAAAGTTTAGAATTGTTGGCCTATAAAGTTACCATTTTTTGGTAGATCAAAATCTCGATGCCGAATTTTGGATTCTCGCGGTCATTTCTGCGTAGAATGTTGCTAGTTGAATTCCCAGTATAATATTTAGGGCAATCGAAGCACATTCGTAGGCATGAGGCAGTTTCAAAAGCGAGATCTCCCTCTGGATAGCTCCAAAAAGCTAAATTTTTAGACATACTTTGGTGAATATTTTTGCACCTGCAAGGCCGATTTTTATATTCTGCACACATTCGGAATGCTGAGTATTTTTAATAACAATCAAAGCATATCAGGGAATAATGACTTATTGATTACTCTTTTTATATCGTTTCTTAAACCTAAGGGAAATGACTATGTAAGAATCCGATCTGAGTACTTAGCCACAAAGGAGAACTTTAATGAAACAACAAATAAAATTCGGAAGAGACTAAAAAGTCTCGAAGATGGAAGACTACAGAAAATTTAAAGCTAGGAGGTGAGACCATAATTCCATTCTAAAAGCAAATATATAGTGCATGCATTAGTAATTTGGTGCTTCCGAGTGATTCGGAAACTCCCGTCATTATGGGGAAAACAAAAGTGACGTAAACAACTACAGACGACCATGACTTTAAAATCAGTTGTTTGGAAGTTATGGATACTTAATTGCTCAATACATCCGGCACAACTTGGTCAGCATGGTTCAGGGAGGACTTTTCATGTGAGAGCCAGATTATGTCCTTATTCCAGATGTAGTCAATGAAGTCTATAACGGTTTGACGTTTCGTAGTGATAGATTTTAGTAAAGCGTTTGACCTCGTTCCCCTTTGTCTTGTTGTAAATATTAACGCATGTTGGATCAGATATAACAATCATATTTTAGATTCACGAATTTTTAAATGATCTAAATCAATTGTGAGCACAATGTGGGAAGCGGACATCATGTTATCAGGAGTTCCCTTGGGATCATTTATCGAACTCTTAATTTTTATGAACAATTTAGCAATTCGTATGAAACCTAACGCTGACGGTTGTATTACATATAAAGAGCTAAGGAAAACTCTGATATTGGAACTTTGCAAGCAAGCTGGACAAGGTTGTATATGGGCTAGAATAAACAAAGATAAAATATATCTGTATCGTTTAACAAACAGAGGAAGGAAATTGTTCTTGGTTATCGAATTGGTAGAAAAATCGTCCTGCAAGATAAAATGCAATTACTTATGGTAATATATTTACAAGAAAAGCTGGAGCGGAGGATGGAACGAGCTACGTCATGCAAAAAGCATGCAAGATCTTACATTGTGTCAGGAGAGTGCTTAGAAAGAGAAGCATGGCATTCAAAGAGCACACAGGCTCCTTGTTCGTCCGATAATGTAGTATGAAATCTCTTGCTGGGATCATATTGGAAAAAAGCAAACAGACTTTCTCGAGAGGGTGCAGAGAACAGCAGCCAAATTCGTGAAAGGAGACAGAGAACAGGGTTCAAAAAGTGTAGGATCTGGGATGGGTATCCATGGCATCTTTGTGCTCTTTATAAGCCGTATAAGGATCTTAGGATATGTCAGGATCTAGGACATAAACTTAACATATCCTCATATCACTCAAGGAGAGACCATACGGCATCAGAGGACAGATGTAGGAACATTTTCTTTCCAAAACAGAACCATCGATGATTGCAATAACTCACCTGCAACGGTCTTTGAGTGCTGCCTTTAACAATTAAAACATTTTATGAGAAACTTACGTAAGCGCTATTGTTCATATGTAGGCGTTTGCAATTTATATATATATAAATTAACACTAATAATAAAAGTAGATAAAGATAAAACACAGAGAAAGAGTCACACTTGAAACTGCTATATTTCGAACTACTGCGAATTTCGAACTGCGAGTTCTTCAATGGCAAGAACTAGCAGTAGTTCGAAATATAGCAGTTTCTAGTGTGACTTTCTCTGTGTTTTATCTTTATCTACTTTTATTATTAGTGTTAATTTGTTACATTGTTAATAGTGTTTCTTTATTTTTATGTTTCATTAATATTGTTTGCACCTCTGGTGCTGCTTTTAACTTTGCTTATTAGGCTTTATTTGCTTTTGTGTGTTTTGCTTTTGCGTGTGTTGCTTTTGACTTCTTTACTATTTATCTTTTTTTCTTTTAATTTTATTTCTGTGTTTTCTAAAATACTTTATTATTTATTACATCTTAAAATACCATGACACCTATCCAAGGTAATGTTATCACATTTTGGTTCAACAAATGTAAGTACCATTCTAAACAATTAGCTAAATATACAGGGCACGTTGGCTTTCTTTCTTATTGCGCTATTACTGGTGCGTGTCCTAACGGAATATTAATTCAATTGCCACTGTCCGCTATAGCTCCTAGCACTCATAGCCAATTTCATTTATTTAGGCACCATATCTCCCAACAATGATCCTTAATAATTGTCAATATTTGCAACAATTTCATTTGTCTAAATTAATTAGTTTTATTAAAATTATTCTGACATGTACTCCAAAATATATTAATACAGTTAATAGTATCTTGATGAGTGCTAATAAGTTATTAAGTTCCCTCAATCAGAAACATCTTCTTAAACTATCGCGGTTATATTTACAATATTTAAAAGCTGGTATTCCTATTCAATTTAATGCATCTTTTTTCCAAAACTTTTCCCCGCCGCTCGTAGCGTCAGCTCCTGACTTGGCTTCTATTTTCAATTTACCTCGTCCATCTAAATTTTACTCCGGTATTGCATATCAGCAGCCCAATAGCAAATGTACCCCTTGTACTTCTCCTACTAGTAATATTGCTGTTGTTAATTTATCTTCTATTTCACTTTCTAATACTGATACATTGCTTTTACAAAAAGGATTATCTTTTGCCCCAACTCCCAAATTTAATCACCTTAAATTTGTTTCTGATGGCGTTAAATTTTGCCGTAATTTAAGATGGCGTTACTATTGGCATACTAAATCTTCTCAGCCTACTTCAAATGTTACTCTTTGCCTTCTCAAGTTTCGTTCTCCCTCCAAACTTGAACCTCCATCTTTACCTTCTAGCCATCCTTTAGAAATGTTTATTAACAGATTTTTAACTTCGATCTGTGATTCTAAATTTCTAGATAAGATCACTCCTAAAGACAACTTAACTTTACATGAGAAATCAGCACTTAAAAGATTATCTAATAATCCTGATGTTATTATCCTTCCAGCTGATAAAGGGTCCTCAGTAGTACTACAGGACATTTTGTCTTACAATGCTGAAGCTTACCGACAGCTTGAGAATGTCACTTATTATGAACTATTGTCTTCCGACCCAACTGTCAAGTTTAATGAAGAAATAGCTTCTTTTATTACTTCTCCTGGTACAGCAGAAGGACTTAGTTCCCAAGATATCACTCTTCTTACTCCTCATGTCCCTCGTACTCCCACCATATATTTTCTCCCTAAAATTCACAAAGAGAACTGTCCAGGCCGCCCAATAGTAGCCAGCTTCGATTCCCCTACTGAACGTATTTCCGCTCTAGTAGATTGTTTGTTACTTCTAGGCCATCCTATATTAAAGATTCCTTCCATTTTTTGAGTTTGCTTAAGGAAGTTGACCTTACGGCACACTCTGATATACTTCTTGCCACTATTAAAGAGCTTCTTGCCATTGAAGAACTCGCAGTAGTTCGAAATATAGCAGTTTCAAGTGTGACTCTTTCTCTGTGTTTTATCTTTATCTACTTTTATTATTAGTGTTAATTTGTTACATTGTTAATAGTGTTTCTTTATTTTTATTTTTCATTAATATTATATATATATATATATATTTAATTAAATTGAAATGTAATTAATTACCTTGCAATAAATTTAATTTGTTTTATTAGATTGACAAGTATTTAATTAGGTTGAAATGTATTTAACTAGATTGACATGCTTTTATTTAGATTGAAATAAATACTATTGAAACGTAGTTAGTTAGGTTAAAAGGTATTCATTTAAATTGAAAGGATTTTAATTATGATGAAGTGCATTTAATTAGGCTAGCATGTATAATTAGTCTGATATATTTAGTTATGTTGAAAGGTATTTAATTATGTTGACATGTATAATTATAAGTAAGTAATAAAGTGTAAATATTGAAACTTCAATATTTCTCAACTGCCCCCGGGTGTAAGTCCAATTGCAGATGGAATAAATATATACATGCCTTACTGACCTTTTCGTATGCGGCGAAAGTATCAATGTATGTACCCCAATTAATGTATTAAGAATTAAACTGACAATCTCAATTAACTTTATTATCATCATCATCATCATCATCATCATGTTTTATTACTCCCTCCTTCTAAAGTAAGAACTATAAAATATCAACCACTAGCTTGTCCTGTTTGTACGCGGCAAAAACGCCACTTTTTGCGAGTTAGGGGCACCGTTCAATTTCAATATTGCGACTGAAAGTAAACTATTTCCTCGACGGTTTATAAAATACGTTCACTTAAATATATTGCCACTTATTTGCTTCTTTTAGGAAAGGTGATGTTAAAACTGGCATTCACAATTGCCCAAGCTTTTTACATCCCTGTAAAACTCTACTCACTCCCTGTAATGTACTTACCATCCGACTTTTTTGCATATGAATTATAAATAAATTCTCGCTATACAACAGATAGCACATAATGGGCAATAACACGCTTTGTAATGAATGAATTTTGCCAGAGTAGTCATCTGCTGGCTCATAGCTACATGAGTGACAGGGCGTTGCTTGTTAAACATTGAACAATTAAGTGAGAGGAAGTGCCTCAATGTGGGCGATACTTGTATGCCCCACCTAATATTATTCATATGCTTTCTTTCATATTCAAAATCCGTTTTAGATTTACTATAACCAGAACTGTTAAAACAAAACTTTACGTTTAACGACACTGAAGACCATCAGTGTTAATATAATATAATATATGTGAACAATGCATTTTAAAAATGTAAATTGTTATATTTTTCAGCGTTTTACTTCCCGTTAATTTAGAATATTTATTTAATTTTCTTTTTATATATGTTGACACTTCATCTATAAATTCAACCCGGTAGAAATGGCGTGGAAAATAACTGCTATGCTTGCTTGACATTGGGCTTTAGAAAACTTAAAGATATCTTTAGAGACCATGCACTTACACCCAATAACCACACATTTTTCTTAATGCAACAAGGCTAAATCATTTTCAAAATGCTCTGTTTGTCTGATAGGCGGATATTAGCTATTCCGAAGCTGCAATCTCGTGCCAGAGTAGTGCATCTTCATTGAAGTGCCGGTACCCTCCCCGCCGTGACGTCACGTAGGTATTTTGTAGGTCAGCGGGGCGGAATAACACTTCGTTATAACTAGGGCTTTTCATCTTCCGCACATGCTCTTAAAGGAAAGTCACGTCAAAAGGAAAAAAGGAAATGTCACTCTATTATTTGCTTTTTACCCCTCTCTATTAATATTCTATTAGCATCGCAAATTGACGTGTTTGGAACAATGTAAATAAAAAAATATGCCTCAAGGTCGGCATGTTTTATTTCAGTGAACATAACCTAAGGAATTATGCCATTGAAAATATGCACGCTAAATAAATCAATCGATATATCGAACACATTACATTTTCGATTACAACCTTTAGGTATTTCACGTTCCTGCTGTAATTTTTTTTGACGTAAATAAAACATATTTAAAGCACTTTAAAACGCCTCAAGAGTAATTTTAATTATTATGTATAATTTATCTATTTTTGAAAACCAATGTTATACATTTTTATATTTAAGACAAATAAGAAAGCGTTATTCTGTTTGCAGTATTTATTTAAACAATAAATGTGTATATGTGCAACATATATAGATCTATAGGTACACACTATTATAAATGTTGGTCAAAATATTTTAAATAATGAAAAGCTAGTAATTTTTCAAAACACCACATCTACATCCACTATGTCATAATTTTGATGCTCTTACTCAAAGTACTTCCTGCTTGATGCAATGCACCTGTCCTGGCGTCTCTGCCGTTCTTCAAAGACGTGCTGGAAACCATTTTTGACAGGTCCTTCAGAATCGCCTTCCCAACCTTCACCACTGCTTCTGATGATGGAAAATATCTCTCGAGGGGAGTTTCTTCAATTTAAGGAAAGGGATATAGTCACGCGGAGCTAAATATGGACTATAGGGAGGGTGGGAGACATGCTTTACATTGATTTTTGTGAGATATTCAGCAACAACATTTGCGATGTGCGATCGTGCATTGTTGCACGGAAATGTGACTTTATGTATGTGATTAGACTTGCAGAGGTTTCAGGACATCTCTGTAGTATTGCGTGTGCTACGACATGCTGGTAAACCATTCCTTGTATATCGAAAAAAGAGATAACCATAACTCTCCCAGCACATGCAAACACTTTTTTTGTGTTAATGATGATGGAGATTTCCACAGATTTGCTGTTTGCTCTCAGGATCGAAATGATGTAGCCAAGTTTCATCAGCAGTGATTAACTTTAAAAGAAACTCCGCATCTTCCTGTAACATCATCTTCAACTGCATGCAAATCTGCACGCGAACTTCCTTTTGTTCGGAAATCAGCAGTCTTGTTAGCCACCATGCGCAAACACCTCTCATATGCAACTTTTCAGTTACCAACGTACGAGGATAGGTCCATAAATTTCCGCCCGGATCATTTTCTAGATAAGACAAATACAAAAACTATATTTCACTTTTCAATATAGTTACCCTTTATTGCAATACACTTCTCACTTCTTTGAATTAATATTTCAACTCCCCCCCCCTAAATATTCAGAAGTCCTGTCTGCAAAATAGCCTTAAACAGCTACCATCACTTCTTCGTCACACTTAAATTTTCTTCCTCGAAGGCTCTTTTTCCGTTCTGAAAAGAATAAATAGTCACTGGGAGCTAGATCTGGCATGTTGGGTGGATGGCCGATTTCCTTGAAGACACATTTCTTCACAGCTTCCTTTGCAACAAGAGCTGTGTGCACAGGCACGTTGTCGTGAGGAATACGTACACCACCACTCAGCTTTTCGCCTTTTCTCTTTAATGGAAGCACGTAGTCTGTGCAGTAGGCCAGCATAGTACTCCCCATTTACTGTGGTGTTCCTCTCCTTGAAGTCAATGAAGAGTGTTCCTTCACATTCCCAAAAGATTGTGGCCATGATCTTCTTGGTTGACTGGGAAACCTTGCACTTTAGAGAAGGTGCTTTGCCAGGTTTACGGCACTCCATCGAGTATCTTTTGGACAAGGGATCATAGTAGAGAACCACAGCACCATTTCCTGTAGCAATGCAGACCTTTTCTCTCTCTCGTTGCCACGGCAGAGCTCTAAAAATGCCTGACAACAGATGACTCGTTGCTGCTTTTGGACTGAGGAAAGAAGTCTAGGTACCCATCTTTCACTAACCTTATTCGTGTTTAAATGCTCATGAATAATTCGAAGAACTGAAGTTTTAGAAAGGCCCAATCTTGTTGCTATTTCTGTAACAATGAGCCGCTGGCCTTTCATAAATTCTCGCTCAACAAGAGCGATGTTTTCAGGAGTGAGCACTTCCAAGGGCCGACCTGCACGCTCTTCGTCTTCAATGCTTTCTCGACCCATACGAAAAATTTTGGCACATTCCTTTACGTAGAATATGAGGGGGATGTTTCCCCATATACACAATTCAGTTGTTGTTAAATTTCATTTGGAATAAGTCCTTCTTTTGTGAAGAAGTTAATAAGAGTTCGATATTCCATTTTGAAAAAGTCACAATCTTCTACACATAGCCTTCTTTATGTAACTATATCTGAACAACTGAACACAGCGGAACGGAAGTTACAGCTGCAATTATTTACTTAACAATAAGGTATGACAGCAATGAGGCTTTTGTGAAGGCGATAATCCTTATCGGCGAGATCGGAAACTTATGTACCTACCCCTCGTAGGGGTAGCTCCCAGCATTTTTGAAAGTGCTCTAAATGTTATTCGACGATCCTATTTCACAATGACAGGAATGTTTTCTTCCGTTAAAGCAGAAACTGAAGATGCTTGTTAAGGATGTTGTGACACTGTCAAGGCACAGTGGTAGTTTCTACAGAGTCTTTCATGGCTTTGTCACCGGTTTTACGGCAGCTGGCGGATGGCAGTTAGAGTGCTTATCCTCGGAGAAGGGGGTGTATTTTCCGGGTCAATTACTTTAAGTTTTCGCAATTGCAACTACAATAACAATGAAAATAAGTTACGTACCCTATGACAGGAAATGTTGGAATTTCTGCTACATCCAATTCTGGCATTAATTTGTCTTCTGAATTTGAGTAAATTTCGCGCTTGATTTTTTTTTTTTTTTCAGTTTTTTCAAAGTGTAGAGGTTTGTTCCCCCGACAAAATACTCACTTTATTATTCAAATTCTACCATAAATAAAATGTACACCCTATTATTCTGTATGGACCCTTTTTATCGGCATGCAAGGGGATTTCATTTATAAAATCTGGTTTTATTCAAATATTATTCTAGGTTGGGACCATCAGTAAAGAATATTAAGCACGGGTAAATTACTAATCATTAACGTTCCATAGCACCCAGTTATAGAAGTTAACCCAACTATCAGGATCATCCGATTGTAAGTCTCAGACAACGTTTGATCTTGTACGCTTTCAAGTTTAATTTGACTCAATATCGGAAGATTAACTGATACTTTGAATAGCAATTTTCTAAAAAGATGTCAGAAATGTATTCATATAGCAGAGAGCTTTGTAACATCTCCTGTCATTATAAATGTGCAGCTATAATTGCGAGAACTTGAATCAGTTGAGTGAATATTACATTCGCTTTGCCGGGAATCACTGCTCTGATAGCCGATTCACCGACTGTCACGAAACGGGCGACAAAACTATGAAAGTCTGATACGATTAGAGGAAATGTAATAATGTCCTATTGTCGAGTTATTTTGCGAACCATAAAAGTCGGAGAGGAGTTGGAAAACGAAGAAGAGAGGGAAAACCAAGATTTTTTAATATGTGTATGTTTAATTTTTGTTATTATAGTTGTGAAATGCAGTGCAGTGGCAACTTAGTTTGAACCTCAGCTATTCTGTGTTTCCAACCAATTATAATGGCTAATATTTGGGTTTTTATTATCGGGTCCAACTAGTAGACCTTAACCCTTGGTTACGGTTAAATTAGTAACTAGCTTTAGATATTAAGTTTAGTTAAACCTTAGATTGAGCAGATTGGCTCAAGCTGTATGCTTGATACTCATATTCGGGAAATTCCAGGTGCAAATTCTGCGGCGGACTAGCCTGAATGAAGTTTTCCGTGTTTTTTTTAAGTCTGTTTTAAGAAGGAACAAATGCTGGGTCAGTACTTCTCTGTCACCGATTCACCTTTCATTTCATCTTCATTTATTCTGTGTGTGTGTCTGTGCCTTCTGTGTTGGTTGACCCTGACTTAGGACTGTTCATCCATTCAGGAAGACCGTCTTGTGCAGTGTGCATGTGTATTCTATGTGCATCCAGAGTAAATAGCCACCCGACAGGCAGCTGACGTAGGCGTTTGTGTGTTAGTCATACAAACGAAGGAGAGTAAATACTGGGAAAGAAAAAGTAAAAATTTGGTATTTGTAGATGTAAAATTTTGAAAAAAGTTCGCACACGGCTGTAATAATTTGCACATGTACACATATATTATAATATATTTTAAGTGTTACAGTACATTCATGATAATAATGGATAAAGTGTTCAAAACTAAGAATTTAAACCTTTTGCAACCATTTAAAACCCCTTTCAATTATTCTCAGAATAAAAAAAAAAAAAAACACTTATACGATGTAAAAAGAAAACGATTATTTTTCAGCAATTCCTTTGTTTTCATATTGTGTTATTGTATGTCAACTGTTTGTCTTAAATCTCAGAGTAAACGTTTAGAGAACGAGCAAACTGTAAAACCATGAATTGTGACTATTGCTGACGTGTTAAGAGTAAAAGCAAACATTGACTCCAGTGGACATGAACTGTGGGTCACTAGCTATCACACTAACAGTAGTCCAACACTAATAAAGTCACCAAAACACATTTTATCAATAATTACGTTTCAAAAAGTAGCGTTAACAGCCTTAGCGGTGTGTTAACAAAGAGGTTACATTACTAATCTGCTATTTGCTTGATCTGTTTGAAAATACATAATGTGGGATGTGTTGTAAATCACATAAACGGCAATAACCAGTAGCTCTGGTGCGGTTCATGCCGCTTTTAAATCTTCAAATCAAATACTTCGTGCCTTAGATAACTTTTGGGGCTCTACATGTAATTTAATTTTTAATTTAATAACCTTAGAGCGAATTCCGAAGGAATGTAAGCTATTGCTGTTGTATCCATTGAACGACTTTTGAATAATTTCTTCAAATCTCCGTCGATCGTAACTACAAGGCACCTATAATGGGAAACTTTCTCTCTCTCGAAATTTTTTGTCTCAACGAAACTATAACCATCAATTAACAAACAATTCATCGAGTTCGATAACAAAAAAAATTGGACTCCAAGTGGTGGAGGTTAACTTAGAGCGAAACATTTTGAAAAAAGTTATAAATCGCTTTAGCGGCCGCAATTTTTATTTTTTCTCAACGAAACCAAGTAAATTTCTTTAAAATAAATTGATAAAAGTAGTTTCCGAAAATTAGGGAATCGCGCCATTAGGAGTGGGGATATATCTGAAAAACGAGTGGGGGTAAAAGTTAAAATTCAAAATCGCTCTAGCGGCAACAATTTAATTTTTTTAAAGGAAACTCGGTATATGCCATTGAAATTAAATAAGAAAAATAGTTTCTGAAAACCAGTAAAAGGGAGTGGAGTTTAAAAATAACTTTAGTGGCATTATAATGTTTTTTTGGCAACGAAATTTTGTATATACCATTTAAATAGAATAAGAAAAACAGTTTCTGAAAATCATGGAATTTGGACCTTGTGCTGGTTTACCTGAAACCCAAAATTTAAAAATCACTCTAGCAGCACGAATATTTGTTTTTTTCATAACAAAACTTGACATGTAACATTTAAATCAATCGAGAAAAATAATTTATGGAAATCAATGAAATTATATTATTTGGAGTGGGGGGTTTACCTTAAACTCAAATTTTAAAAATTACTCTAGCGGCACCAATCGCAACGAAACTCATTATATATAATTTAAATAATATAAGAAAAATAGTTTCTGAAAATCATGAAAATCCGGCTATTAGGAGTAGATGTTTATCTGAAACCCACAATTAACCAGCTCTAGAGGCACCGATATTGTTTCTTCACAATTAAGTTCCGGTGTATATAATTTAAATAAAACAAAAAAAAAAATAGTTTCTGCAAATTAGGGAAATCGGACCATTAGGAGTAGGAGTATTTTATTAGAATATAAAAATATTTAATTTGGGATAAGTCTTGTAACATATATAAATAATACTAATATTCTTGGTTTAATTTTCTCATATTGTCTTAAAATAAAAGGGTAAATTAATTCAGCATATGACATGTGTTTATAATTATGCATGTGTTTTATATTTAACAAAAGCATCTTCTTGAAGGCAGTAAATGTGAATTATTGATCTAATATGTGTATGTAAGAGAGCTCTGTAATAAAATTCAGAAAATGCTTTCGTTACATTTTTTTTATTGCAATAACCTTTAAATTAAAATTAAAGTCAATGAAAATCGATGAAACTTTCGATTGTTTATTGTGTACATTTGCTTAGTACATTGTATTTATTTTTAAATAGTAATATATTTCTGTTTTATTGAAGCATATGAACATCTTCATAAATACACAATGTAACTCGAAACTTTCTGTTATTTCTCTCTGTTCTATTGAATGTGAAGATGGACCAAGGGCTCAGTTCATAAACAGGGCTATATTTAAAAATGTTTAAAAAATATCCATTCATTACAGCTTAGTCTATCAGTGGTCATGTATTTCATTTAATTAATAATAGAAATTATTTTTATGGTTTAATCTCAATAATAATAACGATAACAACAATAATAATTATTATCATCATCATCATCATCATCATCATCATTATTCTAAAAATGTGGTCTCTCTTTTGTAATACTTAAAGGTTGCAAAATTTTTCATTTTATACCTTTAATATCACACGGTAATGCTATAACTTATTTCATTTCATTATTTAATAAAGCAATAATTTGAATGTTATAGTCTTTCTTTAAAGTTATTGTACTAGGTGAAGAATTCACATAGCTTATGCACCTTATGCATGGTGGACTTTTTTTTAGTAATAATACTTCATTTAATTTTTTTATATTTTTAAGTATTTATGTCATAATTGCACTCATAAATCCTACACTTTATCACATAGAAACCGCCCCTACTAATATGACAGAATAAAACCGTATGTAACAGATCAACAGAATGAAAGAATGTCACTGTGACAAAAGCCTGCAGGTATGTAAGATTATCCAAAGAAAAGAGATCCCCTACTGATTTTGACTTTTACCAAAGGAATCTAGGGGAGTTAATTAATGCTTCAAATTAAGTTATCTGCATGCACTAGAATCTTCCAGTGCCTCCCACACTTAAACTTTGCAGTTACTTAAAGTGGGGGAAATATCAAGATTAAGAAAGTGAATCTCAGGAAATCATGTTTACAACGCATGCCATAAATTACAGAAATATTTTCTGAATGTGGGTCAGGTCAGCAAGTGACCCCCATAGGTGCCTCTACTTTCAGTATCTCCAGTCGATCAACACGACAACACGTCACAACTTTTATGTTCGAATGTCTACTGGCGAAGAAAGTTGCACGAACGCAAATGTAAGTATAAATGCTGCAATACCTTACCTTGAAGGCGTTTTTGAGTTTAAACAACGAATCTTCTAAGAAATCTGTAATGAGATGAGATCTGGATTTGAATATTGCAAATTCAAGCAAGTCAGTGTTTACGAATGTTTTCAGACGACTGTTACAGTAAAACCGAAGTAACATTATATAGCTAAAGTAAACAAATACATTTTTCATTTTCTTTTTCACACTACAGTGTATTTGATAATGGGTCACGAGTTTCAGTAATGCATTTATTTAAGAATCATCTGCATTCTGAATAACTCTTGTAAACATGAGTATCTATTCTATTTCTATTTAAAATATGCATTGCGCTATTGAATCAGTCACATTTATTTTTTATTTTATGTATTTAGAAAACGTCATGAAATGATGCATTTATGTATTTCTGCATACCGTGAAGGGCTGTAGTGTAGCGTCAATTGGTAAATTGACGCTAAATTGACGCTACTCGTAAACGGTTGACAGTCAATTTATAAGCAGCATATAAAATGTTTTCAGGTAGACAAACAGAACTTTCTTGCAATATTTGTGATTACGGATGATTAATGGGTTTACCACTACAATCCTGAAACCAAAATGCAAAGTAGGAAATGAAAATACATAAGAAATCTCCAATATCTGAGAAATTCAGAATGCAGATCTCAGCAGGCAAAATTATGTTCTCTATTTTGGGGATGTACGAGACATGGTGTTATTGCGATTAATTATATTCAGAGAAGAGTCACAATATCAGGAAGTTTTTGTGCAAATAATTACTAGATGCAATATATGAGGAAAGTTGAGGCTAGGAGTGCTCTTTCTTCAGGACAATACTTTGAGTAACATGCTTTATGTTACAATGATAAAGCAGAGTATGCTACAACATCCTGTCTATTATCTCAGCGACATCAGGCTATTTCCTTCGAGGAAGGAAATTTTAATCAGACTATGGACTCGTGGAGACAAACCCCCCCCCCCCTATTCAGGAAGCTGTTAAAATGTTTGATCATCTCTGGAAGAAGTATACGATTTATTTAAAGATTCTTTAAATATAATTTTTAAATATAGCAACGAGTATTTCTTTGCAATAATAACCTCTTTTTAAAATAACTGCATTGTTGAATGACAGGGAATAGTGCTTTATAGATGGAACAATGAATGTGAAATTTTTTTAGACAAACGTAGATTTTCACAAAACGCACACAACGTACTAACATTTGCAGTAAATAAACAAAAGTCCGTCGCGCAAGAACTACGTAAACTATGCTAACAACTCAGCAAGTGCAACAACTTTAAAAAAGAATATGACATCTAAATTGTGGCCTTATTAATCAATAAAATAAATTATGACATTTCTATGTATGTTAACTAGCATGACAGACTCTAAAGCTAACTAATAACATAAAAAGTGATCTGTAATACATTAATTAGGAAGGTTTGTATTTTTTGTCCTTGAAAATCATTTGAAAACAAATGCATATAGCGAAATTATTCAAATTATTCAAGTAAGAGGAATAAAAATAGAATTCTTGCAATCTATTAATATTAAAATGAAAAACTACATTTTAGAATTATTATTATTGTTGTTGTTGAGATTAAATAACAAACATTAATGGTATACTATTAGTTAAATGAGATACATGACCACTGATAAACAAAGCTATGCTGTTGGGGTATTTTTAAACCTTTTTTAAATATAGCCATGTTTATGAATTTAGCCCTTGATATCATCTTTACATTCACGGAAATAGAGAGAATTAATAGAAAATTTTCGATTTAACTTGTGCATTTAAGAAAAAAATGATTTTTGTCAATAAAACAAAAATTTGTTACTACTTAAAATCAATTACAATGTACTAAGCAAATCTACAAAATCAACAATATACAATCGAAAGTTTATCAATTTCAGTAGCTTTGAAATTAAGTTTTGATTTTATTGTAGTAAAACAGTAAGGCAAACAATTTCTGAAGGTTATTACAAAGGGTTCATTCATACAATTATAATGCTCACACACCTGTTAGATTAATATTTCACATTTGCTACTTTCACGACGCTTTTGTTAATTATGAAACACGTGCATCGTTTTAAATACGTTTATATGCTTTTATTTTAAAACAATATAGCGAAAATTAAACGCAAGAGCGTTTCTTAAATATACCCCTACTCCTAATGGTCCAATTTACCTAATATGCAGGAAATTTTTTTCTTGTTTTATTTATGTGGTATATACGGAGCTTTGTTGCGAAAAAGCAAATTTTGGTGAAGCTAGAGTAATTTTAAAGTTTTGATTTCAGGTGAATCCTCACTCCTAATAATCTCTGGTTTGCAGAAAATGTTCTTTCAATTTTGTTTCAATGGAATATACCGATTTTTGTTAAGAAATAACAAAAATTACGGCTGCTAGGGCGATTTTTTAAATTTCGCTTTAGGTTATTAACCTCCATTCCCAAAGGTTCATTTCTACTGGTAAACGAACTCAATGAATCATTTGTTAATTGATGTTTGTATGCCAAATTTTGTTAAGGAAAACTTTTCGATAGCTAGGGCATTAACAGATAGACAGACACACATATGTATATATATATATATATTTTCATTGTCATTTTCGGAGCCTAGTGGGTAAGATCAGTGGAAATTTGAAGAAAATATTCAAAAATTTTTTCATGGGTGCAACCGCAATTCCTTCGGAATTCGCTAAAAACTAATTCCAGAACTTTTCGATTTCCGGAATATTTCTACTGTATTGTAAAGCACAGAAGCATGGTAAATAAAATATTTACTTTAGCTCATGGGATAGTAAAATATGGCCATTGCTTGGGTAACATAATATAGCAATTCTTACTGCGGAGTTTGTTGTGACAAATGGAGGAGAGTAGCGGGAAGTTATCGATCGATCAGAAATGACCAGTGGTCGGTTAAACCAGGAAAACTTTTCGTTAATATTGATATTAGCTAAGGTCGATGGCTTCTATGGAAACACATGTTAGTCATGAGTCTTATGTAGGCCAAGTAAATACCGCATTCAAACTCAGTCTTTTGTTATGGCGATTTTGTATTGCAAGAACATATAACTTTTAGTGAATTACCTTGCTACCCACTACAAGCTGGTGCTGGATACTACTAGTACGCTTTAATGAAATACTATGCTATACTATTTCAAGTAGAGCTATAAAACTCTCTTCCATAGCACTTATCACTGTCATTTAATACCGCCACGGGTGACCGAGGTCGTTAAGGCGCGGACTCGTGAGCGGGAGATCTGGGATTCGAATCCCGCCAGGACCGTCCTCCATAACTGAGGTTTTTTTCAGGTTTTCCTTAGTCCTCATAAATGGCAAGTGCCGGGGAGGTACCCTAAATCTACGTCTGGAACGTTTCCTTCCTTAAAAAATATTCTTTTCCAATATATCATTTTTCATGTATCACCGGTGTTTACCGTCTGGTGGTGCCTCAGCAGTAAAAACGGGCGTTAAACACTATTAAAAAGACTGTCATTTATTGATTTTTTTCAGACTCATTAAATTGTTATTCAAACGCATCAGTTGATCTTCGGATGTTGAGTCAATTTAAACTTGAAAGCATACAAGGTCACTTGTCTGCGATTACAAGCAAATGATTCTGATACTCAGGTTAATTTCTGTAACAATATCTTCATCTGAGAATACAATCTGTCTAAAAAAATGGATTGTTTAATTCTTAAAACTGCATTCTTCTATCGGGATATTTTTCTGAAAGTTTTTGCAAAAGATGAATTTTCATTTGGCATTTTTAAGTTTTGCATCTCGAATTTTTCGCAATCCAGTCGGGGACCCGTGAACTTGTGCACTATCTTACAAAAAAGAACATTCCTTTGGAAATTTTACCACAATGTTTCCCTAACTTATTTCTCGAGGCTTAGTTTTTACCTTTTCTTAGATTCTATAACTGTTTCGTTTGATGTGAGGGTCTTTCACGTCCATTTTTAAACATGGAATTATTTTTGGGTGCATGACCGGAGTGTTTTCATTATGTTGATTGCTCTGTTATTTCTTAATCATAATAAAGGATTCATGTTTAATCCATAGTTAAAAATAACCCCATAAGTTAAAAAACTTCTCTTCTTAATGATGAAATTGCAACTTGGATATTGTCATTCTGAATTGTTTGTATTCAGCGTTCAGGTGTTTAGTGGTGCATTTATGAGAAAATTTTTTCATATCCCAATCATGTCTATACACCATGATACATACATTGATAGAACTTTCTCACAGTTTTTATATGCATTTAAGCCCGGTTCGAGAATGAAATAGATCTTCTTAGACAGTGTTCATCTTCGATTTTCGTTTTTCCTCTCTTAAACCCCAACTGTAGCCTATGAGAAACCTATCCTTAAAAGTGTTGAAAATATGCCATTTTGTCAAAATTGAATGTTTATCTGACATGCTTTTTTTAAAATTCCACAAAACTGAATCCGTAAACCTTGTACTACCAAGCATGTGGTACTTAACTATTAATACTTAAATTTTGTTTATAATGAATATTTTAGACAAATTATGCATTAATATATAATCATCATAAATGTTACGAATTGTTTTACAAATGATATCTAATTACTTCATGAATAAAATGTGTGGTTTTAGGCGAAATAACCCACAAATAACTGACCGATATTCTAACAAGATTAGAGAAGAGACTAAGGTAAAGGTAAGACGTAATAAACTGAACTAATATAGCTACAGGTTGGTTTTAAATCCCCTTATTTAGATCCTTTTCTTAGTGAGACGCAAACCTAGCTCCCAAATCGTCAAGGCCAGATTAAGATGATGGTGCTGAGTCTATTTGCGAGGTGGCGTGCGTAGTCAAGGTTAGGTAAATCCACCGGAAGACGTTAAGATGAAATATTGATGCCAAGAAACTGGAGAAAGGTCACATGTATTCATGTTTCTCTCTCATCGTCAAAATGATTCACAAATGTCATAGACTATGAAAGAGAACACTTACAAGTTGTATAACACTTTATTTTATTGCATCCATTAACTCTTTTTTAAGGTGCTTTGTTTTTTCATTGCAAAGATATGATTTTATTGCTTAGATTTACTTTATTTTAGGTCATATTTTTAGTTTAGTTTAATTTAGTTCATTTGTACACAGTTTAATTCAAATTAACTTATGTTCGTAAGGAACTTAATTTTATCGCCACGAGTGGCCGAGGTCGTTAAGGCGGGGACTCGTAAGCGGGAGATCTGTGGTTCGAATCCCGGACAATCCTCCCTGACTGAAGTTTTTACCAGATTTTCCTCAGTCCTCATAAATAGCAAATATCGGGGAGGTACCCGAAACTTAGGCCTGGAACGTTTCCTTCCTTAAACAATCCTTTCCCAATATATCATTTCATGTATCATCAGTGTCCATCGCCTGTGGTGCCTCAGTAGTAAAAACGGGCGTTAAACACCATTCAAAATGAATTAATTTTGTTTAATCTCCTTTTTATACACTGTTCTTCTGTGTTAATTTCGGTTTGCTCACTTATTTAGCACTTCTTTTATTTCCTATATGCATTCTTTAAAATTCTTTGTTTTTGTTTTCTGCTACTTAATCAATACTTGGATTGGATTGTTAGAGTCGGAAGGGGCATTTCGATCACTTTAGATTTGCTTAGGGGGAGGCCGTTTGTACTTATGCCCCCAATTGGAGAGGAAGGAATGAGGTGAGGAAAACAGAGGGCGGCCAGGTGGTGAGGCGGGGAAATAGACAGCGTTTCTAATGTTTCAAGAATCGGAACACCCCGACGCCGACGGTGCTCTTTCCCCAAGAAGTTCAAGCCCCTAAGAAAAAGCCACCATCACATCGCACACAATCTCGTGTGTGTCATCTTCAAAGGTCTGTCTGCCCAAACGAAATAAATTTGATCACTCCTTTAAAATGGATTATGAAGGGAAAACTTCTCCATACACACCTTCAAGGCGTTGATTAATATCACTGGATGAATCTCTCCATTTAAAATGCAATCACTGTTCTGTATACAACACTTTGCCTAAGTGCAGGGAAAGGAAACGCACTCCTAAAACACCCGAGTATCAAATAGCATAATCATCGCAACAATGAATCATGGCCTTCTATGTCAGGCCGGAAACTTATGGACCGCACCTATTATGCCGGGTGACTCAGATCGAAAGTGACCTATACTGCAAATCCCTGCAAATGAATCACAAAAAAAAAAAAAAAAAAAAAAAAATCTGAGCGTCCGGACTGTACCAGAGATACAAGGAATTAAAGACACCGAGTGTGGACTGTCGGGAGTCACAATATGTACATTTATTTGTTTCGTTTTTTCATTTCATACAGTACCGATTTTTCGTAATCTAATACAGTAGGTAGGTGAATCAACAATCAGACTGTTACTCAAACAGTACAGCACTACAACACTGGAATACTAAATTCACACACACTGAAACTCGCCTGTACAAGACAGCGTACACTTTTGCAACAATTGTTCAAAGTGTCGATCCTACTTCTAGGCAGTATCAACAACGAATGTCTCATCATTGACTGCCTCATCCTCTCAAAAATGTCTGGCATATGGCGCATGCAATCACAGGCTGCTTCTATCCTAAGTAGAAGATCTTGCCGTCGATCAACAAACTCTTCATATAGCATACTTCACGCATGGCGCTAAAGAAGAAATCCAGAGGATTGAGATCAGGTGATCTGGCAAGCCACACAATCAGACAGGACCAATCAGGTGGCCAGAAACAATTCCACTCCACACGTTTAGGGCAAACCGAACCTGAGGTCTACCAATATGAGAAGCATCTGGGTTCTCCTCAGTCCATACTTACTCACTATGCACATTAAATGCACAATCTCCTATGAAGGTACTAAATAAAGCCAGACTGGTAAATTGGAAACCTCCTCAATCTGTTATAAAAACCACTGGGAGTAGGTTCGCCTCCGAGGATAGCTGGTGTCGTTTGCTGCATAGATTTGTACGCATACTTTTGCTGGTTATTCAGAGCGCGCCATAGGGTGCGTTGACCTATGTCAACTGTCCTGGCAACAGCTCGAGTGCTCTTTGATGGATTTTGTCAATCTCCACTTCCATCATTGTATGACACGGTACTTCGTTCTCCCCA